>SNQJ01S0042681.1:0-35443 GCA_010110895.2 Picea sitchensis
GTGGTTGTGTGTTGTTTTCCCTGTAACCTCAGCCTAGCCTAAGATTCCTTGTCTTGGGGTGGAGCTTAGTCCCAGCTCGGGGGTGACCCACTGTTGAGCTGATGAGCAGTGTGGTCTAAGGCTGGGAGGTTCGTGGAAGGCCTGCACTTGGTTGGTGGACTTTACCACTGTTAAAAGATAAGTATTTGATTATGTTTTAATCATGTTTTGCATGAATCTACTGCTTATGTTATCATGATTTCCGCTGTGTATATGAATTAGTATGAACGCTATTGATTGTTAATTATGGTAGTAACTCATATGAATACTCTGTTAGAATGTGTTTATTTGTTTAAATGTGTGTGGATTATATAATACCTTAATGAGTTATGTACCAAGTGGTGTTAAAGTCTTATTTTAAGAGCGATTAAGCCATGGTAGCTGAAAAGGTGCGCTACATTGTTGTGGTTCAAGATAAGATTTTTGATAGTCAGGACATGGATATAAATGATTATTTATGGAAAATGTATTTTGATGGGGATTCTTCTCGAGATGGTTCAGGAGTTGGCATATTGTTTGTTTCTCCTACAAAAGAATCAATTTCCTTATCTTATAAAATTGAATTTGAAACAACAAATAATATTGTTGAATATAAGGCTCTTATTCTTGGGCTGAAGGCTGCATATGATATGGGTATCTCAAAGCTATGTGTTTTTGGTGATTCAAAACTTGTGGTTTGTCATATTTGAGGCAGCTATCAAACAAAGCAACAAAAGCTCAGGGTATACTAGAATGAGGTATGGGACATCGTCGAACAATTCTTTCTAGCATTTAATAGTACTTACATTCCTAGGGTTGAAAATCAAGTTGCAGATTATTTAGCCTTGGCTTCCAGTAGATTCAAAGTGCCTTTCAACCCCAAAATCAGATATGAAATAGAAATAAAGCATAGGCCTTCAGTTCCAGACAACATAAAACATTGGAAATTATTTCAGGATGACAAGGAATTAGACATATTTTTGAATTGTGTTGAAGAATTTGATTCTTCCCAAATTGACCAGGACGAGGATATAGGGGAAGATAAATATGATGTGGACTTTGAGAAAAATATTTCCAATCATGAAGTTATCCAGCTAAAAAGTAATCATATTCCAAAGGGATGGGTGCCTCTGGAAAGGTTGTTTGACAATAATGATGTGCTTGTAAAACCATCCATTCAATATTCAGAACATGATGTAGAAGACTGTAATATAGGCACATAAGTTGATCCTAAATTTGTCAAATTGTCAAAATCTTTGTCACAGGAAAAAAATAATAGTTATATTGATTTGCTTAGAGATTTCTTTAATTTCTTTGCACAAGCTTATAAAGATTTAAGGATTTATGATACTTCCATTATTCAACACAAGATTCCATTGAAAGACAAGACAAAGCCTTTTAAACAGAAGCTATGACATAATAATCCTTTACTTCTTCTCCTGATTGGGAAAGAGATTAAGAAACTATTGGATGCTAATATAATTGTGCCTCTCAAATATTCTGAGTGGGTGGCTAACTTGGTTCTTGTAAGGAAGAATAATGGAGAGATCTGGCTGTGTGTAGACTTCAAGAACTTGAACAAGTGTTCAAAAAAGGACAATTACCCGCTACCCAAAATGGATCATATATTGCAGAAGGTAGTAGGGGATAAGAGGATATCCATGATTGATGGATTATTGGGCTATAATCAGATTGTTGTTCATGGTGAGGATCAAGTCAAAACTTCCTTCATCACTCAGGGAACATTCATGTATGCCAGGATGCCATTTGGAGTGACGAATGTTGGAGATACCTTTCAATGTGCAATTGATATAACATTTTCTTGAGAGACAGAAAGATTTATTGTCATCTATTTAGATGGCCCAGTTATTTCTAAATCTGATCATGAACTTGCAACATTTAAAATTAACATTTCAAAAATGCATGAAGTTCGGTTTGTTCCTCAATCCAAAAAAATCTCATTTTTCCATGAAGGAAGGATTTATTTTGGGACATATAGTATCTATGGGAGATATCATGATTGATCAAACACATGTGGAGGCCATTTAGAAAATCAACATTCCAAGGAACAAAATAGAGGTGTAGTCCTTCCTAGGTAAGATAAATTTCCTGAGACGTTTCATTCCAAATTTTGTCGAGATTGTAAAATTTACCACAATCATGTTGAGAAAATAAAAATAGATTAAATGGGATCATGAGTCTAGAAAATATTTTGAAGATAATAAGAAATCCTTAAACGAGGCTCCAATCCTCATCAACCCCGATTATTCAAAGCATTTTCTTACCTTCTCTTTTTCTTTTGAAGATACAATTGCAACAGTCCTATTGCAAAAAAATAAAGGAGGATATGAACAGTCCATTGTTTTCTTCAGTCGACCCCTACAAGATGTAGAACTTAAATATAATTTAATGGATAAACAAGCATTTGCATTGGTAAAGGCCTTGAAGGAATTCATGACTTACATCTTTCATTCCAAGACAATAACATATGTACCTTCCAGCTCAGTCAAAGATATTATGATGCAGCCGAACAATGATGGTAAAAGAAGTAGATGGATAGACAAAATTATCGAATATGATCCTTAAATTAGACCTACTAAGATGGTTAAAGGACAGGGACTGGCCAAGATTCTCACAAAAAGTAATTATAAAGCACTTGGGATGATATCAATTCAACCACAGTCTGCTATTTTTTGGTTTCAAACTGTTGAAACAAATTTACGGGTACATCAGCAATTTATTTCTTCTCCCTGGTATTGTCACATTGTGTATTTTCTGTAAAATATTGAATGACCCCCAGATCTTGATAAAGCCAAATTCATATCTTTGAAGCTTAAAGATGGTAAATTTTTCATCATTGATAAAAATATGTTTTGGAGAGATCTTGGAGGTGTGTTTCTTAGTTGTTTGGATGAAAAAGAGTCTCAAGAGGTATTGGCTAAATTTCATAATAGAGTGTGTGGTGGTCATCATCATTGGAGAACAACAGTTTATAAAATATTAAGTGTTGATTTTTATTGGCCTTCTATTTTTTCTGATGTTTTCACTAAAGTCAGGGCGTGCACTGAATATCATATGTTCGTAGGAAAATATAATTTATTTCTTTACCTCTAAAGCCAATATTTGTGAATGGACCTTTCTAGTAATGGGCATTGGATTTTGTAGGTGAAATTCACCCTCATTCAAGTGGTCAACATAGATGGATTCTAACAGTCACTGATTACTTTACTAAGTGGATTGAGGAAATTCCAACCAAAAATGCTACTGAGAAAGTCATCATAAATTTCCTTGAACATATTTTAGCCAAGTTTGGTTGTCCCAAGAAAATAATCACTGATAATGCAATTGCCTTTAAGTCAAAGGCAATGGTTGATTTTTGCAACAAATAAAATATTAAATTGGGACATTCTACAACCTATTACCCACAAGGAAATGGATTGGTTGAGTCATCAAATAAGAGCCTAGTCAGGATAATCAAGAAATTACTGGCAAAAAATAAAAAGTCATGGGATACAAAGCTTAAATTTGCACTTTGGGAAAATCAGATCGGGAGAAAGAAGTCAATTGGAACATCTCCTTTTCAATCGGTATATGGTACTAAGGCTATTGTTCCAATTGAACTTGGAATATTGGTGATGAAATTTTTATAGGATGATCTTGAAGAGTCAAATGACACTCATAGGAGGGTGTGTCAACTCATTCATTTACATGAAACAAGGGATTTTTTACAACAAAAATAACAGGACTATTAGAGTAAGGTCAAAGCTATTTTTGACAGGAAAGCTAAAACATATAATTTCCTTCTAGGTGATCTTGTGCTAAGATGGGATGCCAGTAAGGAGAAGAAATGACATCATGGAAAATTTGATAAGTTATGGTTTTTCCCTTTTCGAGTTACATAAGCCTTGGATAACAATACTTTCAATCTCCAAAATCTTGAAGATGATCTAAGAAGTGGCCTTGTCAATGGTCGCATTCTTAAACATTT
The DNA here is from genome assembly GCA_010110895.2 of Picea sitchensis. Lineage (NCBI taxonomy): Eukaryota > Viridiplantae > Streptophyta > Pinopsida > Pinales > Pinaceae > Picea > Picea sitchensis. The sequence continues at coordinate 4,007 of SNQJ01S0042681.1, forward strand.
CTTTTATTGAGTATTTTAGCGATTCATCATAATTGTACACATCCGATATGTTTTATTTATGTTATTAGAATATGATCAATAAAGACTCCATAGCCCAATGGAGAAGGCTGCTCGACTTTTTGTTTTTATGATTTCCTCTTAAGTTGAAATGTGCAGTCAAAATGAGGAAATAAATGTACATTTGCTAGTGCTTCCAATAGTTAAATTGTAGCAACAAAAACATAGATAAAGACATCTGGTCTACTTGTTCTTGATGCCTCACAAGGAGGACATCATCTCGTAGTTGGAGCCAATGTTTGAACATGGGTCTGAAAAGGTAGTCTTTGAGGTCTATATGGATTTTTGAGGTATGTTAGGGGTCTTTAAGACATTGATGACAAACTTTAAGCCCTGGTATGAAAATGATATTTTGGTAGCATTTTCACTTAAAGAATACCCTTCAAGCTACCAAAATGCTTGTCTAAAATTAAATATATATATAAATACCAGAAATTAGTTCACACCTTGCGCTTTTCAGTTTTCAAATTTTAAAACACCTATCAAGTCTGATTTTGAGTTGTCAAAGTGATACATCATGATTTTTTGCGTATCCAAAATCTCATTCACCACCTTCATGTGACACCATAACCTGAATCTATCGCATTACTCATGTTCGTTGAGAAAGAAACCCAAGTTTCTAAAAAAATGTACGTTATCCCATTGTTTCCTTACCTCTGATACTGCATGTTGTGAATCGACCAGAGAAATATCGATCACAGATTTTGGAGTCATATTTTAGGGGTTTTTTTGCAAGTTAACTATTTTGAAGACAAAGTAAAAGAAAGATGAAGGGAATAAGAGGGTTTCAAACAAGGGCCAACCCTTGAATGTGCATTAAACCTCAACAGAGCTCGCTGCAAATTCACAGTGAAAGATAACTTTTGATTTCTTGGCATCTTTTTAGTAATTTCTGGTGAGGGTCTCAGTCATTTCAGAGGACGAATCATGAAAGCCTCAAGTAAGGTGGACATGCATGATCCTTTTGGTTCGAAATTGTTGGACAAGAAGCACTATTGTGTTGTCTGGTTTGGACTAGTCGGTTGTTACAGGTTTTGTCAAAAGATGTAGGGTTATAATGATTAGGTTTCACAAGCTTTTGAAAAACATTATGATGGAAAAAAATCTCAGTTGGGTTTCCTCATGCTGCATGTCAATGAGAAGACTATTGTTGAATCCACAAAGATTCCAACAGAGGGAGAGCATTGGTTCAAGAAGAAACCTGCACATGCCATGGACTGCATCAGGTTTCTAAAGGGAGCACATTAGAATTGTGATTGGACTAAAAGTGTTCCCAGATCATACAATAGAAAGGAATGGAATGAGCTATTGATACTCATTCAAAGGTATATAACTAAGGAAGGCAGGTACAACTCTACCTTCATGTATCATATTAGATTGTTGGAAAATTTCACAGGTGAGAAGCCTCTGAATTTGCCTTATTTTCTTTGAAAGAGCCTCACAAAGATGGATATGTTAGTCAAATCCAGTACTAAAAAGGACAAAACCATAATTTTCCATTCAGGGTTGGTCAAATTACTCATCATGGAGGAATTGAAGAAAAGAGAAAAAAACTTGGGAATTTTTCCTATTTTGGGTAGAGTTTGATTGTGAACATCCAAAAGATGTTAAAATCCCCCTTGGAAAAAAGAAAAGGCAGCATAAAGGCAAAGAAGTTGTCACCCTTGATAAAGCTGGAGAATCAACAAGTAAATCCAGGAGGAGAATTGATTTTGTTGATGACCTTGATGATAAATATATTGTTATAATGAAGAGAGCTAAAGTGGAGACCTGGAAAGAAAGCTTGAAGGAGTATAGAGTACTTGATAGATTTACAAAAACTAAAAATACTACCCTCAAATAACAAGTAGAAATAATTAACAAGAGGAAAGATAAGCTTAAGGAGAAGAACAGGGTATTGATGAAGAAAGCCAAAAAAAACTACAGGTTGACCTTTAAGTTCTGCAAAAAGTACAGGGGAATGAGAACAAGATGGCATCATAAAAGAAGGGAAAATTAGAACAAACTTAACATGTTGGATGATGCTGAACAATAGGTTTGAAAGAAAATAATAAGTTCTAAAATCTCATTTTTTATTAAATGCATTTTGAAGATCAAAGGAAAATATTTGTACAATTATCAACAAAATTAAAAGAAACAAACTATATTTTGAAAGTTGTTCAGTAATGGTTATGGGGAGTACAAACTCTTTTTCTTTTTGAAATATTTCAGTACAAAGAATTTTGATAGCATACAAAAGTTTCTTAAAATTAAAATGCTACCAAAAGAAGACAAAATCCACTCTTATCACGAGTATAGTATTTCGACAGTAGTTGAAGCTTTTCTCAGGAAATTAATTAGCTTAGTGTACACATCAAATAAGAAGAATTCAGTTCAGATTTTGCAACTCTGGTCTTTATTTAAAATAAAATCTATGAACAGTGTTTTGGTAGCGTCCATCGAATTTTTAAAATTGAAAATGCTACCAGAATACCTGTAATCTGTAGAGAAAACAGAGCACGCAGATTTTGAAGATAACAATATTTTAACTAATCCCAAAGATCTTCTAAGTCGGGATAAAACCTCTTGAATGAGAATAAGCTCCAGTTATCTCAAGGGGATGAACGTTGGGTTGTCCAAATCAAATTTAGTCAATTTTTTGCATAAATTTTGGATCTCCAACCATTTTGCTATATTTTTGCCTTGATATCTCTCTAGATGTAATTTATGAAGTAATGATTTTCTCCACCATATATGATGTAATTACTCCTGATCCGCTTATTTTGGATCTAAAAACTATTGTGAAAGTCTATATATATTATGAAAGAAATGTAATGAAGGGTTGGAGAGTGTGAGTCTGAGTCTGAGTGCTAAATGTAATATTATCAATGTCTTTTGTATTGAATGAATGCAATTATATATTGTGTTCACGAGAAAAGTTTCATAAAGATTTTAGCTTTTTATGAATTATAAATTATTCTTCAGTTAAGTGTTCAACTATAACTGCATGTAACCGTTGGTTCATTTTATTTACCTACTTATTTCTTCTTTTCCATCTGTTAATAGTAACTTAAAATCTCTGGTTCAGTTCTATTTGCTCATCTCCCTGATCTTTGGCATAATTTGTAAACCTTAAAACTTTCCTCCTAAATTTTATTTGAAAAAAGAGTGGGATAGTCTCACTTCTCCCCCCCCCATCCAATTAATTATTATTGAATTCCTTGGCATCTCCTTATTATTGAATTCCTTGGCATCTCCTTAGCAATCAAGGAGGTTATATCAAGGACTAACACCCGGTATTTCTCTAAATACATCCTCAAATTCTTTTAGGACTGCATATTCTTAAATATTTTGCACTTTATCCTTAGGTGTATTTTCCATATGAGAAATTATTGAATTCCTTGGCATCTCCTTAGCAATCAAGGAGGTTATATCAAGGATTAACACCTGGTATTTCTCTAAATACATCCTCAAATTCTTTTAGGACTGCATATTCTTAAATATTTTGCACTTTATCCTTAGGTGTATTTTCCATATGCGCTGCAAATATTTAGCATCCTTTCCTAAATATTTTCTTCATCTCCGAGGATGAAATTTCTTGGATTGCTACTGCTCTTCGGATACCTTGAACTATTCTCAAGTTCCCTTCCTCATCCAAGAAATTAAATGGCTTGTTGTAACAATCTAGGACAATATCATGCATGTCCGCCCAATCCATACCAATGAGGCAATCATATGAACCCAAATGTATGATATTCAAATATCCCCTTGTACTAATTCCATTCATTTCCATTGGACATTTCTTAACCAACTCATTAATTCTTCTCTTGGATCCTATGGCTAGTTGAACTAGCCAAGGTTTCCCAAGTTTGTTTTTTGGAAAATGAAATCTTTCCACCAACTTAGGATCTATATAACTATGACTAGCTCCTGAATCAATCAAAATAACAATAGGTTGATCATTGATCTTACCTTCCACTTCAATCACGTGAGATTGAAATTCATATTTCTTTTTTTCCAGGGTTGCATAGATCCTTGGCATGCTTCTGCCCATGTCCTCAACTATATCATCCTACTATACATTGTGAACAATCCTCACTTTTTCACCTCTATGAGATAAATATCTGTACATGTGATCTCCCTCACAACCCCAACATTTCATAGGTTGCTACCTTTCGCTTTTCCCCAAAGCTTCTGTCGTTCTAGGATCATTTGGAGCTGGCCATCCCTAAAAAATATTTTTGAAGAATGGTGGCTTGTTCCCCTTCTTCCTCTGCTCCATATTACCTTTCTTATTGTCTTCCCAAGCCTTTTGGAAAGTTGGTCTTCATGTATGATGATCATAGAGGAATTTGTCTCTCCTTATTGCTTCATCCAATGTCTTAGGATCATCATATTGTATCTTGTCACTAAATATTGATGGCATCCCACTCAGGAACCTTTGAATCTTGACATATTCATCCTTGATGAAGTCAACATAATTTAGTAGTTCTAAAAATCTCCTTTCATACTCATCCATGGTCATACTCCTGAGATTGATTTCAAGGAACTCCTTCATCTTCCTATCATAGTAATTCTTGCTCAAGTATTTCTTTTGAAAATGATTTTTAAATTACCTCCAAGTGACCTTCTTCCCATCAATGTGTTGTACTTAGACAAGTTGGTCCTACCACATTGATGCTTTTCCTTTCAGCTGGTAAATGGAAATTCTTCCTTCTGCCTGCAAGGAGTAATTATGCAACTTAAATTATTTCCTCATCCCCAATAACCAAATCTCTACATCTTCATATTACTTGTGCTCACTATCAAAGGTAGGAGGTTTGATCTTATTCATTTATCCTTCCAAATCATCCACTCTAGACCTTCTCTTATGCTTCCTAACATGAGATAATCTTGGACTACTCTCTTCTCTCTTGACTTAGTGCCTTGGTGAGTGATGGTGATGCCTATAAACACTTATATATTCCCCTTTTTTATCATGAGATATGTGGCTCTTTGTCTTTCTTGAGTCTGTCCCCTTATCCATGTTCTTCTATATTTTGTCCAGACTCTGCAACAATTTGATGTTGATGCCATATTTCTACTCTTTGACCTTCATCGACCTTTCATTATCATCCTTAAAACTCAATACAACCCTTTTCAAACTATTTATAGTCTCCACTAAATTCATGCTCTATTCCTTTCCTTCTCCATGTCCATTTGATTCTGCTCCAACATTACCCATGTTGACACACAACTCCTTGATTTCATCCTCTTGGTTGTAAGTCCTATGTGCATATTCCATGCCTTTTTTCTCTTTGTTGATCTTGTTATGATATATTTTCCCTTAAATATGCAAAATGTGAAGGCAATAATATTTGTTAGACTATAATAATTTAACAAATATATCAATTTATGCACATTCTTCTCTTTTAAATACACCAGAAAATTGGGGGGTATGAAATGGGAAACCCCCGATTTTATTCCCTATGATGTGACGGACTAACGACCATTTCAGCCCCCTAGTGGTTTCCAAAACCACCAGGGGACCCCCTCAAAGTCAATGTTCTGCAGGTTCAAGTTAGGGTTTCACAGGACAGACAAGCACCTCGCCATCGTAGCTCCACATCAGTTGCCACCTACCACTTGCCACACCTACTACTGCTACCACCACGTACCTACCACTATGGACTTTCCACCATGGAAATACATGTCACCCTTCTGCAACGTCGACTGACATGTGGCTTCCACATCATGATGATGTCATTGTATAGAAAGATTCCTAAATTTTTCCAATTTTTCCAAAATTTTGAATTTTTTTTATTTTTCCAATTACGCCCAATTTCGTTGGTTTCTTCCCTCGACTACCATTGAAGCTCTATAATTAGATTCATTATGGACAATTCCATCCCTATGTGAATGGATTTGATCCATGTGCATGTAATTAGACTCTTCCACATTGATTTTTCCATGAATTACACTGTAGAAATTGGGGCTTTTGCCCAATTTCACCCAATTTTACCATGGGGGCTCTGCAAATATGAAATTCGGTCAAATACAGGCCCAAAATTTCCCAAATAGAGATTTGAATTGGGGATTTTAATCTCTGGGCTAAATTTCTTCAAATTACCTATGAATTTTCCCCAAATTCACAAGACTACTTTTAATAAACAGTTTTCAATTGTACTCTACAAGTTTCACTTATGTGTTCTACCTTCAGCCCACTGCAGGTCCAATGTTGAAATTGGACCTTTAATACCACATTGTGGAATTCCCAACCCCAATCTAGTCCATTCTACTCAACAATTTTGACTCTAATACCATTAAAATTATAGCATGCTCTGCATATGCTACAATTATGCAATGCAAACATCATACAATTCATGCATAAACAAGTATAATAAAACATACAAAATTTGTATAAGCATTCACATAATAAATAACAAAAAAACACAGAAAAAATAACACTTATCTTTTAATAATTCACCAAATGCATGTATACCTCAGATGTTTCTCCTAGCCATAGACTTTGTTTCTCATAAACTCTCAACAACATGTCACCCTCGAGCTAAGGCTAGAAACTCCACCAGGGAAGGCTTCCTAAGCCATACTAAGGTCTAACCAACACAATAAATATCAGGTCAAGGTGCCAATTGTTGCAAGTATCCTACATCCTCTCATTTCCCACGATATGTCCCACCCCAAGAAGTGTACCCCTTCTCTACTCAACAATCATTCGATTGTCCCTCTTCCCTTCTGGGGATTCAACAACAGGCGAGACATAAAGTCTCAGATCTCTATAGATATTGCCCAACACTAGGGAAATAAATTCACAACGGTTATCTCAGCCAAAGAGAATGTTCATGAGCATGACAACCCACTTCTTCAGAATGAACACATGCTTGACAACCTATTTCTTCTCCTCAAAATAACCAGGTTTAGTGGTTACAATCAACTCCAACCTCCCAAAGTACAATACCAATGATAGATGGTAGGGAGAGTATGAATTATCATAGTGGATGAGAGAATAATGAAAGAATGGTGGTCAGAATGTACTAATTTTCCACTTTCAGTATGCATGTTCCCAACTTGAAACTTTTCATGTTGGGAACTACCTTGTCCCCACTTGGATGATACATTCCCCATCCTTAGTACTTAGGATAAAATATGATATAACTTAAAACCTAGGAAATATTTGTATAATATTCCCTTGGGATTAATCTCTCTTGGATTATCCTCTCTTCCTAGACTCGTATCCCCCCCTTTCCCTTCTAGTGGAGTTCTAGCCCCCAATACTCTTTTTGTCTAGTTGGTTTGTAGAAGTGAAGTATTTTTATTAATATTCGATTGTGATTACATATTACAATGATAGGCTCGCTAGCCTCTTTGCATCTGGGCTCTCCATCCTATTAATCACACAGGCACTCTAGCCCAAAACATCCTGGCTCATCAGCCTATATGTATAATTACAATTGGGGTTCGTCCTAGGGGTATTACACATTCCCCATGTGACCCTCAATACACCCAATTATTTTTCCACCTGATCCTTATTTAACAACATTGAATCATTTATTGAGAGGGGAACTTCTAGTTCCTTTATAATATCAAGAGATTTTAAAAATAATGCTCTTCTTTTTCCATTAAAGAATCACAAGTGGCACTCAATTTCTGAAGAGTGTCTATTCTCCCAAGCCATCCAACCTATATTTGTTTCAACCTGTTTTTCGAAGGAATGTCTTGTTTCTGCCTTACAGATTAGTCCATGTTATATATTCAAGCCATGAATGTGCTTATTGCATTGTTGTAGAAAAGCTTATCATCTCGTAGATCCTCTTGTAGATATTCATTAAAGTTATTTTGTGGATTTATTGACTTTGGAGCTTGATCCAACCATTTATTCAGGGATATCTTTAGGAACTGGCATAGCTAATGGTTCTACAAATATTCGTTTTGGGCTAAGGGAAAATTCTAGTTCCCTTACCCTATTTTTTAATATCTCATTCTCTAGCTCCTGCTCTGTTATCAAGTGAGAAAGAGCATAATCGGTAGCTTGGTATAACTTGAGAACCCCTGAGGATTTCAAGCCCTTAACTTCAATTTTAGAGATCCATTTTCCCATCACCTTTTTATATTTCATATTAACTCTTTCGATATGGAGCTTCTTGGACTATTCTTCATACTTGGTGTGATGATGAGTGACATATTCTTCCTAAAAAATACCCAGACCCTCATGGGCCAACACATCTGTTATCAACTTTCTCTCTGCTAGTTGTACTACAGCCCATGTGAGCATGTTGTTGACTTAATCAATCTCCATGTTGGTCATGTTCAAATCTAAACCATCGGGTTCTAGAGTAACACTTTCATATGGGTTCATTTTTCTTTGGGGGACAAGGATAACCGTGTATGTTGCTTCCAATTGTTAGCATGGGGTGTCACCATTGTCTCCATCACCTACACATCCATGATTGTTTTTTTTTCCACCCACACTAATATTTTGATCCTTATGGCTTGAAGAGGGGCCCTTATGGGGGTGTTTCATTGTTCCACCTTCAGTGTTATTTTTGGATCTACCCCTTTGTCTATGTTGCAGCTTCTTGTTTCATTCCAAGGGAGATACCTCCACTGCACCAATGTTTGAACTTACTTTGGTATGTGCATCTTCAGGAGTGGGTTGTTTCTTCTATTTGGTAATAATTCTACTTGTGGTAGTTGTCACCATAGCCTTGATGCATGAGTCTTCATTTTTGTAACTCCCTTCTGAAACTTCTTGCACCGTATTGAAAATCGAGGCATAACCGATTGACGACATATGGGAAGTAAAAATAAGTTCAATATTGAGGGATTCTACTTATTTCATATTAAAGGATTCAAATAATCTCATTATTTCGTTAGACTTGAGGAAATTGTCACTGAAACACCAACAATTTTAAATGGAAAGGGAATAAATTGTCACAGTCTCTTCTTATCAAAGAACAAGGACCATGTCTTGTACTATATACACAACTCATACAACAAAAGTATGTCACAAATGAACCTGGTAAGAAGTAGGGGGTTTTCCTTCAGAGCCAAAAATCCTTATGTATGTGAACTATTCTTCAAATATACACACTCCCTTCCCTTTGAGAAAATCCAAGTCCGCTTCTCTAACCCTCGATGGTTCATCCCTTGTGAGCATATGTTTCCATTCCTTGAGGAAGGAATCTTGGATTTGGTAAAAATAAAATGGTGCCTTGTGATTCCATAGTGTAGGATACTATAATTGAGCAAGGTCTTATTTAAAATTTACATTTCCCCTTGGGGGAATTCCCTCAAATGTATTACAATAAGCAAGAGCAAGAACCAAATAAGAGGTCATGTAGAACCTCTTAGTTTGAATAAAACTGGAAAATTGATGGGAGATGTTGTTTGATATGACTTTGGCCCAATCAAAGACGGTGCATATCTTTACTGAGTAATGGAGTATATAAAGAACATACCTGTTGGGCACTTTAATTGTCTAAACAAATAGATAATTAAGGTGTTCAATTTAAATTGTCAAACCCGGGGAAGTTTTGTTATTTGCAAGATAATTGTGCATAGTCTATGCTAGATTGATGAAAGCAAATGTTAATCAATTTGCAGTATTGAAAGAAAACAAAGTTTTGGAAAACTAAACACTAGCACAAGTTGTTGACACAGCTGGAGTTCTAATCTATTGTTGCATGATTGAAATCACGCTTGCTTAATTTAAATCTAGATTGATGAGTGTATAAGAATCCTGGATTATCTATCTTATTCTGATTTTCTATTTTATCCTTGCAGAAAGGAATTTTGTGCTAATTGCAGAAAGGAAATCTACTTTAGTTGCAGGGAGTAAATTCACACTTCTAATTACTTATTGTTGAAAGAAAAGTTTTATCTAGTACAGAAAGACAATTCTCCACCAGTATACAGCAATTGACTTCTGATTCTCATGAGACACACTGATGCGCATTTGACATAAAGGAATTGAACTATAACAACAATTATGATCTAAAAATTCTAACAGGTTATTCACATAAATCAAAGTAGCTAATCTAAAATAGCAAAACAGAGGGGAGTCTGTGAGGAAGGTGGGCCCTTTCCTTCTCACTGAATCCACTCAAAGAGATAACAGTTGGTTGGAGAAACTCAAGTCACCTTCTTTATTAAAATCACCAAAATTGTTCAATTACAAGTTGCTTCACTTTACTTCACAATTCCACAACCAATCTCCTCCCCCCCTATGATTACCAAAAGCTCTGTTATTTAAAGACAAAGTCATTTAGTTCAAAATGGACTCAGAACAGCCTTGAGAATCCCAGATTCTCAAGTTATTCATAATACACAAGAGATCTGTCATATTCATAAAATCTGGACAAAGAATCAGCGTGAGCCAAAATGTGTAACAACAGAGGATCATTCTTCGGGATTTGGCTTTCAGGATCGGTGGCCATCTGTTGCAGCGAGTGTAACATCTTTTAGGATTGGTGTGCATATGTTGCAGTTGGTGTAACAACTTCCAGGATAAGTGGGCATCTGTTCTAGCAAGTGTGACAGCTTCCAGGAAAGGTGCGCAGTTGTTGTAGTCATGTAACAACATGCAAGACTAGCACACAGCTGTAACAATAGGTGTAACATCAACAATCTTTCTTTAAGTCTTGGTTGTTCTACACATTTTGATCATTAGTTGCACATTTATGGGTAAAATATGAGAAATACTACCAATCAAACATGTTAAATGAATAAGAATATCAAAGCAAGATTAATGACTCATACCTTAGGAAAAGGGGTCTTGGCAGTGTTAAAATAGGCATTTAGCATAGGAATGATAAGTTTGAAAGGGTAAAAGATATAGTGAAAAAGGGACATTTATGGGTCCTAACATGCCCCCCAACTGAAGACATTGCATGTCCTCATGCAAAAACACTTTCAAACCTTTCACTAAATCTGAAGTAGGGAGATGACTCCTCCCATGTAAATTTCTAAGACAATTCGTTAAGTGCTTGTATGCAAAACTATGTGTACCCCCTATATCTGTTAGCTCAAAAATTTGTCTTGCTTGCCTTGTCTTTAAGAACAGAGTGAAACAGAGGTCCTTGTGTTTGAGATGCTAGTGAACCAACAACTACTGTATTATGTAGAGATCTCCTCTTTCTTACTGGTTCTTGTGGAGCAGTAAGGTCAAATTCTGTCTTAACTGAGAGGTTGATTGGTTCTTCAGGCTGGCCAGTGACTCGTACTTTTACTACTTTATAGCCTGCCTCAAAATAGATATTACCACATTTTGAGCACATGCGCTCTCTATGTTGGTCCATAACAACTTTTCTAAGTGATAATATGTCTAAGGCTATCCCCTTTGGATTGTTCTGACGAGCCACCTATAATTCATCCCTTAAGGAAGCCAACTCAGCTTTGAGGCTGTCATTTTCCTTTAATAGTTCAGTAATCCTGGAATTTGTTGTGTCCTGGATCTTCTTCTCAATTTGAGCAAAAAGTTGAGCAAGTGGCACATCCTCGCAAGTTTGTGTAACTGGTTCTTGTGTGGCAGATACACTCGAGACTTGTTCCGGTGCAACAGTTGATTCTGGCCTGATTAATTCTTGTGGAATAGTCTTTGCCTGGATAGTTGGTTCTTGTGTAACAGCTAAGTTAGGGATGGCGGTATCTTGCTCAACAGTCTCTTCCTGGGCAACTGGTTCTTATGTAACAACCATGTCATCTGAGGGGACTAGTTCTTGTGTAGCAGTCTATGTAGTAATGGAGGGTAATGAACAAAGAATAGGTATTGCATGTTCCATATTCTTCCATACCATTGCTGCTACAGTAGACCTTGTTGACCGAGTTCTCCTCCTAGGTAAAGTAGAGACAAAAACATTGTCTTTCTTTTTCGTGGGCTTCAGAGAGGAAGGGTGTTCTTCAACAATCTGACAAGAAGAAGGAGGGCATTCTTCAACAACTATACAGGGGGGAAATTCTGGAATGCTAGGGTATGGTATAACATGTACTTCATTAGTCATCGAGGGATGTGCAAAATCATCAAGCAGAGCCAATGATTCTGCTGTAACTCGTGTACATTCCTCTTGTAATGATAAAATGGTAGCCTGAAATTCCTTGCACAAGGTGAAACCTGGAATACGTACCTCCATAAATTATGGTAGGGTCTGAGTATGAGAAGACTTAGGACACTCTGTGGCAGCATCTGGTACAACCTTGTTGATGCCCCTCTTAGATTTTCTTGTAGGCTTAGGTTTTCTTTTCTAAGGAAAATCAGTAGCAGTGATAATAGGGGTCTGAACTGTTGTTGCAGCACTAGGAGAGTTTCTTCTGTCGATTCTCTTCTGAGATTCTCATCTAGATTGACGTTTGGCTGGATGAATTGATTCATTGAAAGATACAGTAGATACTGGTACTGTTGTTACAACAACAGGTGGATCTTGATTTTTTTCTGGTGCCACAAGAGAAGGAATCGAGGTACTTGCAGTTGTAGTGGATGTTGGAGTTGTTGTTACAGTGGATCTCTCTAACCTAGTTCTTGTCCTGGGTAGTGTAGAGACAGAAGGAAGGAATTTCCTTTTTTTTAGCTTTAAGGGTCTAAGGGAGTTCCTAAACAACGACTATTGCAATAGAGGGATGAGGCTCATGATTTGGTCCAGGTATTTCACTGTCGACTGTTGGCTCAACCACCACTGAGGGTAGAGGGTTTAACTGTTCTGGTTCAAGAATATCAAGGTGTTTCTGAGCGGTGTGAGAGGTGGTTTGGATTTTTCATTTGGTGTTTGGAGTTGACTTGCGGAATTTACAATCGGGGTGTTAACTGTTGGTGCAGGCGAGGGTACAGGATTTGACTGTTATGGGTCGGCTGTAACAGGAGGAATCGGCTCAGGTAATGGGTCATTAGGAATTCCCATTCCGTTATGAATCAACAATCCTATTAGTCTATGATTTTAAAGACAATTCATGGGGTGCTTAGATTTCTTAACAAAGTGAGCCATATTATGAAGGGATTGAAGTAGGTAGTAAGGGATGTTGATTAGCTTCTGATGTCGCAAATGTGACAATAGAACAAAATTAGAAAAATAAACAACTTGATATCTCCCTTCATATGTAATGTACCCTTTTAATAATTTTGATACCTTCGCCCATGGCTCTGGTAAATAACTGACATCTGAACCTTGTCCTTTGGTCTGTACTCGCTCATTGCCCATGAGAAAACCCTTATGTGCATCGGGAAGATGTGCTTTCCTGTTAAACCATTTGACTCATGTGGTCGACAATCCTGTCACAGCCGCTATGCTCTCTTATGTCACTGGAATCTGCACTCTGTGCACCATTGAATATCCTTTTGTGAGATTCTGACTGAACTATAAGACTTCTACTTCATTAAACCCCCACAACTTCTTAAAATAGGGAATCCAACCAACCTGCAGAAATATTTGATAAACATTCGGGTGCAACAACAATGTATTGAGATTTTATGGCTCATATCTTATGGGCGTTCCTCCCATGACGTTGTGTTTGTATTAGATAGTAAATTAGGAGGAGAAATCAACACCTAAACCAGAGACAGAGCAAGTCGATCGTGGATTTGCATGAAGAAAGCAGTGTCGCAGCAAAAATAAGAAGGTGGTGGAGGTGAAATATAAAAAGGAATTTTGCGGTTAGGTCGACGTGGGTTTTCGTTCCTCCCCCCCCAACTAATCTTATTGGATCGCGGTTTAATAGATTAGGACAATTGGTCAAATAGTCATGAAAGCGTGATTTCATATCCATATCAATTAGACACGTAAGATTAGCAGTGTACCTCATAACTTACCACCCGAACTTAGCTGTCGGATTAACTGCACTATCCAACCACCATTTGATCCGTGCAGAGTAGTTGTAATAATGAGAGACGACTCTCTGAACATGAGAAATGATGATATGAAAAGTGGAGCATAAGTGGAGTCCTCTCTATGGTCGAACCATTGAAAAGTTGCGGATGTGGATTTTAAGTAATGATGAAGCGGCTCTTGTGGGACAGAGAGAGCATAAAGTAATTTTTCAAAAATGGCGGAAATATTAACAAAACAACAATGTTGTTGTATGTAGAAATGGCAGAAATGTTAAGAAGGTGGTGAAGCAGTGTAGAAACTAGCCAAAAGCAAAAATAGCAGTAGGTGTATCAACAGATATTTTGGCCAAATTGTGGCACTAGGTGTAGCAGTATGTAAATTGGCCGATTTTTCGTAAAAGGGTGTAACGACATGCAGGGCAAAAGAGTCAGGAACAAGTGTAAAGCATGCAAATTGGCCAAAAGGGTGTAACAACATGTAAATCGACCAAAGGGTGTAACAACATGGAAATCGGAAAAAAAGGGGTGTAACAACATGGAAATCGGAAAAAAAGGGGTGTAACAACATGTAAATCGACCAAAAGGGTGTAACAACATGTAAATCGGCCAAAGGGTGTAACAACATGGAAATCGGCCAAAAGGGGTGTAACAGCATGTAAATCGGCCAAAGGGTGTAACAGTATGTAAATCAGCCCGAACACAAAAATACTTAGATTTTAGGAAGTTTTTCAACTTCCAAAAACTAATCCTCTAGCGTCTTCCGTTGTAATCTACCTTGTTGTTCTTCAGTTTATCTACACATAAGAAACTGCCTGATACCTTTCTAGGCTAAATTTATTAGATAATAGAGAAATGAAAATGCGTGAAGCAAAATCAGAAAATTTCAAATTTGCACAACTTATTTATATACAAAATTTTATTTGAAAACAAAATGTCCTAAAGTTCAGAAGGGGAAGGAGCAGGCTCCATTCCCTTTAAAAATTGGTAATATGTATCAGCGGTACATCGCGATTTAAATTCTTCCTTGGAAAGTGGACGCTGATACAGGCGCAAGTGATGACCATTTGTATGTAACTGTGTATTGGATCCGTCAATAGTAATTAACCTGACTGTCCCATTGGAAAAAACAGTGTCTACCTAGTAAGTTCCAAGACATCATGTACACGGCTTACCCTGAAATTCTTTAAAGCGTGAATCATACAACAGAGCCCAATCCCCTTTTTGGAATAATTTCTTCTTGATGACTCGGTCGTGCCATTTTGTTCTCTGTTGTTGAATCAATGGGGTTTGATGAATAACGTCCACATTCTTTTCATCAAGCTCATTGAGTTGTTGCAGTATGGCCTTATGTTCCATATTCAAGTCAAGGTTGACTGTTGATGCAGCTCTTAAGGTTTTGATTTCAAATTCAATGGGAAAAACTTGGTTTTTTCCATATACAAGCTCATAAGGAGAAAACCCAGTTGTGTTCCTCCAAGTAGTTCGATAAGCCCATAGAGCTTCATGCAATCTGTCAAACCAATCCCTACGATGTTCTCTCACTGTCTTAGTAAGAATAGCTTCTATGAATTTGTTGGTACTTTCTACCTGGCCATTACCTTGTGGATGGTATGGAGAAGTTGTTCTATGTAAAACATTATATTGACTGAGTAGGGCTTCAAACTTATGTGATGTGAAAGGGGGTCCTCCATCAGTTATTAATTCTCTGGGAATTCCAAACCTAACAAATATATCTTCAAACAAGAATGCTAAGACAATTTATTTTGAGGCCCTAATCAGTGCTTTTACCTCCACCCACTTGGTCATGTAATTTGTACAGACCAATATATAAACTTTCTGATTAAAAGGTGGGTTAATGGGCCCTACAAAATCCATGGCCCATCTCTCAAAAGGCTCTAACACTACTTGAGGCTGGAGAGGCATCTCATCCCTATGATTTGGCTGACCCATTCATTGGCAACTGTCACAGGCCTCGACATACTTCTTGGCATCTTGAAATATGGTGGGCCAAAAATATCCCATCCTTAAAATTTTATGTCCAGTCCTTTTATCAGTAAAATGACCCCCACAAGGGACATCATGGCAAGATTTGAGCAGCTCATAAAATTCATCATCCCTCGCACATTGCCTGATTTCTTGATCCAGGCCTGTGTAGAAAAGGTATCCTTCTATCCAACTATACCAAGCACTCTTCTAAATGATTTTCCTTCTTTCTCTTGGGGATAGATGTGGAGGTATCTTCCCTGCCACCAAGTAATTAGCAATGTCGGCATACCAAGGTGAGTGAGCAGATACGGAAAACAAATGTTCATCTGGAAAGGAATCATCTAATGGTGAATTATCATCATTTATATGCAGTCTTGAGAGAAAATTAGCAACCACATTTTCTTTCACTGGTCTATCTACTATAGTGATGTCAAATTCTTGAAGTAATAACAACCATCTTGTTACTCTGACATTAGTAATAGGTTTATTCATCAGATATTTAATTGTTGTATGATCAGTATGAATAAAGGTAGGATAACCAACGACATAATGCCTGAATTTATTGATTGCATAAACTACTGCCAAGAATTCTCTTTCAGTAATTGTCTAATTTAACTCAACAGGAGCCATGTTCTTGCTGATATAGTAGATATCATAGGGTTCTTTGTCCTATTATTTCCCTAGTATTGCACCAATTGCAGTGTCTGAAATATCTGAAGAAATGTGAAAAGGCAAAGCCCAATTGGGCCCTCTCAAAATGGGAGTTGTGGATAATTTCTGTTTCAGATCTGTAAAAGACAATTCACAATTGTTAGTCCAATGAAAGTCAACATCTTTTGTTAATAGGAAAAACAAGGGAGAGGCAAGTTTGGAATTTTTTTTAATGAATCTCCTGTAATATCCAGCATGCCCTAAAAAACTTCTTACCTCTTTCTGAGTTGTTGGAGTTGGAATGTCCAAAATTACCTGGATTTTGGTTGGGTCTACCTGAATTCCTGCATAAGAAATGAAGTGTCCCAGCACCACACCTTCACTCATCATCATATGGCATTTTTTTGTGCTTATATAAAGATGAGACTATATACATTTTTTGAGCACTTTTTCCAGATTAGTCAAAGCTTGATCAAAATCAATACCATAAGGTGTAAAATCATCCATGAATATCTCCATACAGTCATTCACCATATCAGAAAAATCACCAATTGCAGCTCTCTGGAAAGTGGTTGGCGCATTACACAAGCCAAATGGGAGAACCTTGTAGGTAAATGTACCCCAAGGGCTGGTAAAGGTGGTCTTATCTTGGTCCTGTGGAGCAATTTTTATTTGGTTATAGCCACTGAATCCATCTAGGAAAGAGAAAAACTTTTTCCCAGCTAGGTTGTCTAGAACCTGATCAATAAATGGAAGAGGGAAATGATCCTTCTGTGTGGCCTTATTCAGGGCTCTATACTCCACACACACTCTCCACTTAGCATTCTTTTTAGGTACAATAACCAACGGTGAAACCCACTCGCTGTCTGATATAGGATAGATGAATCCAGCATTGAGAAGTTTCTGGAGTTCCTCTTTAACTATTTCTTTAAGATTAGGGTTCATCCTCCTTTGGGGTTGGAAAATGGGTCGACATTCTTCC
Organism: Picea sitchensis; assembly: GCA_010110895.2. Classification (NCBI taxonomy): domain Eukaryota; kingdom Viridiplantae; phylum Streptophyta; class Pinopsida; order Pinales; family Pinaceae; genus Picea; species Picea sitchensis. The sequence goes on from SNQJ01S0042681.1 coordinate 21,475, forward strand.
TTGATGTATATATGGTGGGTGCATAATAAAGAAGAAATTCCTTTCATATCCATGTAATCCCAAGAAAATGCCTCCTTATGTTCAATTAGTAATTTCATCAATCGACGAGTTTCAGCAATAGATAAATCGAGATTGATGTTCAGGGTTTTTCCAGGTTCGATTTCTATAGTAATGCTCTTAGAATTGACTTTGGGAAATAATTTGGTTGTTGTTGTTTCAACATTTGTTGTTACAGTGTTTTTTGTTACAGCCGAATCAATTTGATTTAAAATAGTTTCAGAGAACATTTATGGGCTCATCTCTTCCTGGGAAATAGGGTCAAAGATTCCAGTCAATCGGTGGTGCATGTTTTGTGTAACGGTAGAGGGTTCACAGATAAAATAGTTGATTAACTCATCCTCTTTCTCGCCTTTGAAACTAGGTTCTTTTCCTATGGTTAACACAAGCATAGCACTTTCATCTTCAATGTCCATCCATAAATAATTTTCGGGTTCCATACTGGGTGTAGCATGAGGATACAGGGTAAGTTTTTTCATGTCATTACCATCAAATATGGTCATGGAACCAGATATACAACCAATGAAGGAATCAATTCTATCTAACCACGGTCTTCCTAGGATTATAGGGTGTCCCCCCAGATGGGTTTTGGGTTGCAAAATGAAAAAATCAGTAGGATACTCCCATGAATCAACTTAAATGACTAAATCATTGATTACTCCTTCTGGTCTGATGGTGGAATGATCAACTAATTCTAAAACAATAGGAGTAGGTCGGACTTGTGTTCTGAGTTGCAGCAATTGTGTAGTTTCTATTGGCATAATATTAATTGTTGCCCCTAAGTCAACTAACACATGGGGAAAAGGTGTTTGGCCAATTTTGACACTAACTGTAGGATTTCCTGGGTCACCATATTTAATGGGTGGGGTTTTGCCTAACATCAGTTCAGACAAGTCCCCCACTACATGCACTATGAGGGGGTCCCTAGGTTTCCTTTCAGGTCTTTTGATACAGAGATATCTCATAGTCTTGGCATAAATAGGGACATCTCTAATCGCTTGCAATAGTGGAATGCTAACATGCAGGTTTTGCAATTCTCCTAAGAGATTGAAGGATGGTAATTCCACAGTTTTGGTAATTTCCAATCTTTTAGGGAATGGGGGGTCTGTTGATTCTTTAATAGGTTGGTCAATTTCTTCTATATCGACAGATGGTTTTTCTCATGATTCCTTATCTGATTCTGAAGATGGAGAATCTTCAATTATGGGCTCAACTATTCTCCTTGATCTTAATTTTATCTCATCACAAGGCATAGGAGTAATAGACAGAGCTGGCACATTATATATATCAATATTCTGAACGGCCTTATTATTTGGGTTTGGGTTAGGTTGCACAAGCATGTGAGGTCGTAAGGGAGGATTGTTCTGTGGGGCATTGGGAGGTAACTACAACTGTTGCTGCTAATACTGGGGTTGGAACTGTTGTTGATAGAGGTTTGGTTGATGGTTTTGATAGCTAAGTTGTTGTTGAGGGCCTCTCCAATATGAGTTCCATTGCCCATGGTGACTCTATTGTTGGGGCATAGGTAACCATGCATTGGAATCCTAGTAAGGAGGGATAATTGGATTTGGAGGGGGGGCATTCATCTAGCCATAAGGTAGTTGATTGTTCCAATAATTAAGTGTTGTAGGAGAGAATTGAGAGTTCATACCTTGGCCTCTTGTCTGCCATTGTCTTCTTTGTGTAATTAGATAGGAAACCTCTGCTTCTTCATTAGTTTCCTTCATTGATGTTTTTACACCTAGTAAAGAGGGACATTTGTCAGTAGGATGATCCAATTCACAAATAAGACATACCTGAACACTGTTCAATGGGCATTCCCTTTTCGGATGTTTGTCTCTACACTTTGGACAAAAAATGGACAATGCCTTTTCTACTTCTGCTTGTTTTTGTTTAATCTGTAGAGTATCAATTTGTGAAGCAAAAGAGTTAATCATTTTTGTTTTGAAATCTTCTAATAGATTACCTATTTCTGCTCTTGTTGCCCCTCCATTGGCTGATTTTTGTACCCTTGAAAAAGTGGTATCCTTCATAACTGATTTATTCCTTGTAGTTCCTCGAGAACATCTCTTGCAAAGATTTACAATGTCTTCATAGGATTACTTAGATATATCTCCCTTGCCAAGCATATTCAGCATGTCTAAACAATCATCTCTAACCCCTTTTAGCAAAATAGTTTTCAGAATGTCCTTACTTACATCCAGATGTCCAGACCTTTGTAGATTGTACTAGAGTCGCTCTACAAAATCTTCAAGGGTCTCATCCTCTTTCTAAGACATCTTGAACAGTTCCTCCCTTTGTTCCCTTATTCGACAGTAGTCTTGGTACTTGTTCAGGAAAAGATGCCTCATCTGTACCCATGTTGAGATATTCTCTCCTCCAAGGCTCATGAACTATCTTAACGCATTTCCTTTCAATGTGGCTGGAAATAGTTTAAGTTTATGCACAGTAGTAGTCTAGTCATAGCTTCTACACAGAATATCAAATTCAAATAGAAACTCATCTGGATCCTCAGTAGACAATCCATGGAAATTTGGTAGGGTTGAAAGAGGTATGTTCTTCATAATAGCTATCCCCCTTGTAGGAATATTAGTAATAGGAAAAACTAGGGTAGAGATAGTATTTTCATCAATTACCTGATCTTCATTATTCTTTGGCTCCTCTCGGTTGAACTCCTCTTCATTATCTCCTTGATTTTCCATGGCTTCTCTCTCGTTCCACTCAATCCCGTAAGCATCCCACTCCTCCTTAGTGACCATATGTTTGTTAATCTGATAAACAACTTCTTATGGTCTTTCTCTTGGCCGAGCTATACTTCCTCGATCTTCAATATTCTCTAGTGTTGCTTGCTGATTTGTTGGTGACAAACTTTCAGCTTCAGCCCTTGATGAAAGCAATGTTTCCAAATGGGGCAGTTTTGATGATTGAGGAATTTGTCTCCTTGGAGGATTTGAAGGGCGGAAGATAGATCTTGAAGAATAATTTTCTCTGGCTATAATCTCATCAACAAAGGTTGGTCTTCTCAGTGCAGGGCTCCTTCCTCCACGTCCTCTGGTACCTCTAGGGTTATTATTTTTGAGAATACGTCCTCTTGTTCCTCGATTCATGCAGACTTATTCATTCCTAAGAAAAGAGAACTAATGTGCTTACAAAAATCTATAATTATCTTCCCCGGTAACGACACCAAAATGTTGGGCACTTTAATTGTCTAAATAAATAGATAATTAAGGTGTTCAATTTAAATTGTCAAACCCAAGGTTGTTTTGTTATTTGCGAGATAATTGTGCACAGTCTATGCTAGATTGATGAAAGAAAACGTTAATCAAGTTGCAGTATTGAAAGAAAACAGAGTTTTGGAAAACTAAAAACTAGCACAAGTTGCTGACACAGCTGGAATTCTAATCTACTGTTGCAGGATTGAAATCACGCTTGCTTAATTGAAATCTAGATTGATGAGTGTATAAGAATCCTGGATTATCTATCTTATTATGATTTTCTATTTTATCCTTGCAGAAAGGAATTATGTGCTAATAACAGAAAGGAAATCTACTTTAGTTGCAGGGAATAAATTCACACTTCTAATTACTTATTGTTGAAAGCAAAGTTTTATCTAGTACAGAAAGACAATTCTCCAGTAGTATACAACACTTGAATTCTGATTCTCATGAGACACACTGATGCACATTTGATACAAAGGAACTGAACTGTAACAACAATTATGATCTAAGAATGCTAATAGGTTATTCACATAAATCAAAGTAGCTAATCTAAAACAGCAAAACAGAGGGGAGTCTGTTAGGAAGGTGGGCCCTTTCCTTCTCACTGAATCCACTCAAAGAGATAACAGTAGGTTGAAGAAACTCAAGTCGCCTTCTTTATTAAAATCGCCAAAATTGTTCAATTACAAGTTGCTTCACTTTACTTCACAATTCCACAACTAATCTCCTCCCCCCCTATGATTACCAAAAGCTCTGTTATTTAAAGACAGATTCATTTAGTTCAAAATGGACTCAGAACAGCGTTGAGAATCCCAGATTCTCAAGCTGTTCATAAGATACAAGAGTTTTGTCTTATTCATCAAATCTGGACAAAGAATCAGCGTGAGCCAAAACGTGTAACAACAGAGGATCATTCTTCAGGATTCGGCTTTCAGGATCGGTGGCCATCTGTTGCAGCGAGTGTAAACGTTTAGGATTGGTGCGCATATGTTGCATTCGATGTAACAACTTCCAGGATAAGTGGGCGTCTGTTGCAACAAGTGTGACAGCTTCCAGGAAAGGTGCACAGTTGTTGTAGTCGTGTAATAGCATGCAAAACTAGCACACAACTGTAACAATTGGTGTAACAACAACAATCTTTATTTAAGTCTTGGTTGTGCTACACATTTTTATCATTAGTTGCACATTTATGGGTAAAATATGAGAAATTCTACCAATCAAACTTGTTAAATGAATAACAATATCAGAGAAAGATTAATGACTCATACCTTAGGAAAAAGGGTCTTGGCAGTATTAATATAGGCATTTAGAATAGGAATGATAAGTTTGAAAGGGTAAAAGATATAGTGAAAAAGGGACATTTATGGGTCCTAACAATACCCAGGGACATACGTTTTTGAGTCTTGACCCACCAATCATACAAAAATCTAGGAGAATTCTTTGAATGGATAAGTCAACATGCATGCTTTTATCCCATTGATGTTCAAGGGTTTGACCAGTGGCTAAACCAATAATTCCTTGAGTAAACTAATGCTACTACATTGAGCATCCAAAAATGAATCTCCTTCAGGAAGCTTCATAACTTTATCTGGTGTCGGGAGACCATTAGCATCCTTGTAAACATATTTGGTGTTAAACAACTGANGGGGTGGGGGAGGGGGGGGTGAATCAGTTTTTACTGTGCTTAAACAATTATACCCATTTTAAACTCATTACATAACACTCAATGATGATCACAATAATTCATGGAAGTAAGCAATAGAATATTCAACATCAATCACACACATGAAGTATACAGAGACATATATTCCTGAGGAAACCCGTAAAGGGAGAAAGCCTCTTCTTCTTAATATGATAAGTAGACTTTATTTTCTGTACATTATCATTCTTATGAGAACCAACTCTTGTGAGGCTACCACCTATGTTTTACAAGATGCAACTTGCTGAGAGCACCAACTCCCTGGTTTCTCTAGCACTCACTAGAAGGAAGCACCAAATCCCTGAGTGTTCCAGCACCAACTGGATAAAAGCACCAACTTCCAGTCACACAAGCACCAACCTGTATAAGAGAGAACAATGGTTCTTCCTTGCACCACCCTACCACCCTGAGATATAAATATTTTCTTGCTAAAATTTATTACAGTGATACAGTATTTATCAATGGCTTACCAGTCTCATCATTGTTCTGCTACACTACTCTACTCTGCCTGCATCAATGTGTTCCTCCTCGCATCTTCTTATGCTTAAGTTCTCGTATAGTCTGTTGTTTTCATCATTTCTACTTTGTCCAGCTTATGTTCTTCATCTCTTCATTTTCTCCCTTAGTTCATTTTGTAATCCCCATTGCTTACAGTTCAACTACTTTTTACAGAAAAACAACAACCTCACCCTGTCACGACATTTTTCTTTTATTCATACTCTCGTCATCTGTTACACTCCCAATCTCCAATGCTCAATTCGGGAATCTCAAAATGCTCAAGATCTATGATTCCAATGCCCCAGAACAATGATTCAGTTAGTGTAATTGAATCGTAACTGATCAAGAAACCACGAGGTGAAACAACAACCCTTCAATTAGATTTTCGTTGATCGACGTCATTGGATTATAGACGCAGAGTTTTTTTTTTACTTTTCAATGTGTAACCTCCAATGTGGAGCCTAGCAACGCTAGCTCCTTCCTCAATCTTCTGTTGATGTGACCTTGAGCGATGTTCTCATGTGACCACATGATTGCGGGTGCAGCCAAAGGTGGTTTGAGGGAAATCTGTTTTTTTCCCCACAATTCACTACAAAGCTCCACGTATGATTTCTCCAAAACCATGGTTTTGATTGTGGCCCGCATTCAACATTTTAAAGTCCGTGCACCTTCAATCCCCGCAATGCGATGAGACCGTTGATCTCACGATCTTGATGGTGCTCCTGAACTGACGAATCAGATCTAACCTTGTTAAATAAATGGTTGTGATCTATCATCTTTCCTTTCTCTTCTTTAGATCCACACCCTCCTAAGTCTTAACAACCAAGTGACGTGTGGCCCTCCAAACAGACGGACGAGATCAATTTCACCTTTCTGGTTTCGAAAGTCTCGATTCTCAAACTCCACTTTCTTCACGGTGCTTCCACCTGGAATTCACGATCTATCGACACGTGGTCTTCTCGAATCAATGGTCACGATCCCTTCGGGTATTCGAGGTTCAAAAATCTCAAATTTGCAACCTTTCCTCCTTCCTTTGCTTTTATCCGGAATTAGCAATCGGCTGACTCGTGTCTCTCAGAATCAGACAGTTGAGATTCACTTTGGGTTTCCGATTCGAGAATCTCAACTCTCAATTTTCCTTGCTTTATTTTTCCTGGAGTGTTCCAACCGGAGTACACGATCTGTTGATGTGTGTCCTCCTACAGATCAAATATCCTCAACTCCTTCGGCTCTTTGGGATTCGGGGATTTCAAAACTCAACTTCGTTTCCTTCACTTTCTCCCGGAGTGTTTTTCCCCGAACTGCACAGATTTCTGCCACGCGTCCTTTTGGAAAATGACGGCCTAGATCTTCTTCAGCCCTTGGGTCTTCAGTGATATGGTTTCCTTCCCAACCACAACTCCCAAAGTGATTCTCTCCGGAGTTGTGGATCTTGCGCCACCTGTTAGTATTGACGATGGACGGTCTTTGCTTACTTCGGGACTTTGACAAGTCCTCTCTCCTATGCTCATCCAAAGGCTTAACCTTCGTGCATTTATCTCTGGGTCCAACGACCATTGATCCTCGGTGCTCAGATCCAATGGATCAGATCTGTACTTGTCTCGGATCTAACGGTTGTCCTAACTCCCGAAATGTATCTTAGATCGACGGTTGAGAGTGACTTTGGACCTTCATCCTTCAGGACTTCGGGACTTTTGACATTTTTTGGTGACGAAACTCCCAGAGTGACGTAGCTTGCTTACGTCACTTGATGATGTGGCACGAGCCGAGTGCCTTCCACGTGTCACTCAGATTCGTGATTTGCACGTACCTGAAATGTCAATTTCATATTGACACTTGTCATTATTTGACTGTGCCATGTGTCCTTACTGATGTGGTTTGCCATATGTCATTGTTGATGTGGTCTGTTGACGTGATCTGCCACATGTCCATGTTGACGTGGTCTGTTGACATAGATCTCCCTGATCTAAGGTCATCACATTTTCTCTAGATCCGATGGTCCTTATTCATTTCGGATTTCGGGCTTCGGGTAATTTGACTTTCAAGTTTCCAATTCTCCCGAAGTGAGATTCCCCGATTAGTAACCTCCTCGAAACTTTTGACGTGAACCAAATGTTGTTTGTCGATCATGTTCTTATATTGATGGCTCGATCTATCTTCGGTGCTTCTCTTCTATCTTATCTTGTCCTTCCACTTAGAATGATCCAACGGTTGTCGAGTATTTGGTTGAAGGTCCTTTGGATCGATGATCCAATGGCCACTGCAACTCTTCCTCTTGAGATTTCTCGCCTTCTATTTCACCTTCTATTCTTTCCATAAATGACAAGCACACTCTTCCTGTAATCATGCCAACAATCTTGTACTATCTACACAACTCATACACCAAAAGTATGTCACAAATGAACCTGGGAAGAAGTAGGGGTTTTCCTTCGAAGCCAAGAATCCTTATGTATGTGAACTATTCTTCAAATATACACACTCCCTTCCCTTTGATAAAATCTAGGTCCGCTTCTATAACCCTCGATGGTTCATCCCTTGTGAGCATATGTTTCCATTCCTTGAGGAAGGAATCTTGGATTTGGTAAAAATAAAATGGTGCCTTGTGATTCCATAGTGTAGGATACTGGAATTGAGCAAGGTCTTATTTAAAATTTACATTTCCCCTTGGGGGCATGCCCTCGAATGTATTATAGTAAACAAGAGGGAGACCCAACTAAGAGGTCATGTAGAACCTCTTAGTTTGAATAAAACTAAAAAATTGATGGGAGATGTTGTTTGATATGACTCGGGCCCAATCAAAGAAGGTGCCTATCTTTACTGGGTAATGGAGTATATAAAGGACATACCCGGGGACATATGTTTTTGAGACTTGACCCACCAATCATACAAAAATCTAGGAGAATTCTTTGAATGGCTAAGCCAACATGCATGCTTTTATCCCATTGATGTTCAAGGGTCTGACCAGTGGCTAAACCAATAATTCCTTGAGTAAACTAATGCTACCACATTGAGCATCCAAAAATGAATCTCCTTTAGCAAGCTTCAGAACTTTATCTGGTGTCGGGAGACCGTTAGCATCCTTGTAAACATATTTGGTGTTAAAGAGATATGATTTCTTCCGCTTTCTGTAATCTTAATGAGTCAATGCTTTGAATAAAATCTCTTAGCACACCAAGTGACCATTTCTATAAAATTTAATGCCTCAGACACGCATCTGGATTTTACTATCTCTGAAGTTCAGACTTTGTTCCTGAGATAATTCAGAATACCACTTATATGTTATAGACCACTGGAAATCCTTACTATCACAAGCCAACAAATTTATTGTGTCTCCACATAATGGTTCTTTCTTCTTCTTATTCACCATATTTTTCCACTTTCAATGCACTTGGGTAAGTGTAAGGATCATTTGTATAAATTTGATTATTTATTTGACAGGTACCCCTTAATCACATATTAGGGCCAATTCATTGCTAAAAAATTTCCCCTTCATACATTGGTACATGTCGTTCATTAAATGGTAACTTACATTTGCATACACGGTGATTAGGGGAAATGTACGAGAATTAATCCTCATTAAGTAACCATGGTCATTCTCATCATGTGGGATGTGTATGATGGATATGACAGGATTACACTGGGAAAACCAATTGCATCCTATGTGGAATATGGGCATTGGATCATATAGGATGTAGGTTGTTGGAATCAATAAATGACGTGGCATATAGGTTGAAGGAGGAAGAACAATGTAGGAATGTGGGATGTGGGTTTGCAGGATGCGAGGATGCTAGCTTGTGGGTATGTGGTCTTGCGAGGATGTAGGATAAGGTTTGTGGGGATGCAGGATGCAGGTTGCAGGCTTGTGAGGATGCGGGGATATGGGTTGTAGGATGCAGGATGAAAGAAACTTTATGATGGATTCACTACCTACATCTTATTTACTAGAGTGTTAGAGGAGGGGGACCCACAAAGGCCAAAAATATACATAAGAATAGCGAGGTAACAAGTATCAACACAAAATTAGCCTTTATACATGTGACGAATCCGAAGACAAAATGTATTTCCCAAGTCACTGAGTTAGGGATAGGTGATATGATGGATAACTTATGGAAGGGAAAGGGGGGAAATTCATGAATTGACCCTCAATTCATGTAATATGATGTATAGGTCTTTTGACTAGATTTCATGAGCTAGGATTTAATATGGAAGCATTTATGAGGGATCTTTAACTTTGAGTTACCATTTCCTTGGCACTGTTTCTTACTACCCCTTTCTTTGCCTTTTTCTTTCTTTCTCATTTATTCAAGTACCATTTTATTTAGATATTCATTGACAAGCATGGGACAAGGGGCATTGTCCTCATAACCAGGCGGCATAGCTTAAGCTTTATCATTTTTTGGATTTTAACTTTTTTATTTTCTCTTCACCTCTACAGTTTTTGGCTTATTTAACTTAGGATTTCTTTAGATACACCTTTATGAATGACAATTTATAAGCCGACCATGAGTGAGAAAAACATTTTATGAACGTAATGGAAGTGAAAGGGGGGAAATGGAAGGTGTTAAGTATGGTCAGGATGTGAAAGATGCCACCCTAAATAGATTCCCAGTATTACAACTTGACTCAAGTCCTAACAACACTTCTAAAGGATAACTACGTCCCCCGTGTTGCATCAAGGAAAATAATAAAATCATTAATTTAATGTAGTTTTGTTAGATCTCAATTCAATATTTACCACGTTCATGACTAGTTTAGAAGTTATACCACCATGTCTAAGTATCAAACCCATACATGAGAGCATATCACAACAAGTGAAGTAAAGTAGACTAAGTCATAATCATGTGTAATGAAAGCGTAGTGTACCAAGTGCATATGTCATATAAGGTGTGAGGAGCTAATAGGAGTTGATATACCATGGTTGAGGCACCTGAGAATGATATGAGGCATAATCATCATGTAACGGAAGGGGAATAATAAAATGTCTAGATCTAGATGGTATGAGAAAAAGATCTCATGCGAGCTAGAACACACCACATCAACTTATGGGTGGCTCTGGGACTATTACCCTTGAAAGGGAAACATCCCCTATCAAGTAAATTGTATTTAATACACCCCCTAACTCATAAAAAATTAAACCCATATAACCTTTAACCTCCATTACCCTAAGACCCTACCTTATAACCCCCAAACCTAAACCCTTATAATTGTTAACCTTTATAACACACAACTCCTAAAGACACATATCATTCCTAAACTCCCATTTCCTTTAAAACTTGCCCATTAACCCCCAACCATGAACCCTTACAATTGCTAATCCATATAATCCCTAATTTCTTACCCTTATCACCGATAATCTATATCATGTATCACCCATAAGCATTATAAACTTTAGCCTCTATAACTCCTAACCTTTATAGTCCATAGCTAGTAACACCTATTACACATAACCTTTTAATCCCTAATACACCTTACCATTATCCCCATCTCTACAAGTAAATCCTAACTTGCAACAACCGATAATTTTATAGAATTTGTCCCCCTATAAGAACTTAATGGAAAATAACTAAGATTCTCATGCAACCTCTTCCTCCATACCACCTCAAAATGGATTCCCCTCCAAATAAGTTAATTACATGGTAGCTTCTAAAAACATTCACCTTTATATTCATTCTCAAATGTATGGAACGCCCAACCAAGAACCTATCAAAAAGGTTGAAAGCCAACTATGGTCCCTTATAGATACCTTGACCTAATGTTGGTCATACCACCTCATGTGCCCGAGACACCTTTATAGAGGGCCACACACATTATGAATGCAAGCCCCCCCCCTTCCCCCCATAACTATAGTGTTGTTGATTACTTAGCTCAAGCTCTTGCTTCCATGTCAACATTAGTGATTCTTCTATGTTCCTTTCCTTATTTAAGGAGGGCCATGATGTACACCCTTGGAGCCATTGATCCTTTAGATTATCGGTTAATGGAATTTGAATTTGTGAATGCAGAACTTGGGTTCCCTCTTTTCATTGCATTCTAGAGCCATGTTACAATAATAAAACCTTATGGTTCACCATTGCATTGTGGACTAAGGGGCATCAACATAGGTTATGTCTTCCATGGTCTACAAGAAGTTAGGATATCTAGAGTTGGCTCCACCCACCATCACCATCCATTCCTATGATGGATTCCCTTCCAAGCCACTAGGGATTTATAAAAAAATTCACATTGAACTAAAGGGAAAAAAAATGTTGTTTGACATAAAAGTTGTGTATTTCCAACTTGATTATAATATCTTAATGGGACATAGTTACATGTATGCCATGAAGGTGGTTTCTTCATCATTTTTTCACAGCATGTAGTTCCTCCACAAAGGGAATATTTTCACACTCAACCAAATTTATATTACAAACTAAACACAAATTTTAATCCTAACAACATCTTCCCCATCATTATGGGTACCAAATTGCTTCTTACCCCACCAATAATTGGCCCCAAGTTATTCAAAGACTCATCTTTGCTTTGGATCTACAAGGGTTGATCCAGATTTTATGAGGAAAACAAAATGACTACATATTATCAACATGTGCTTAACACAAAATAATAGAGATACGGTGAAACTGGTTTTCTATTCAATAAGGAAATAAGCTGAAACTATAAAATGCAGCGGAAACAAGCTTGTTGGAATGGTGGCGACTTATCTCTGAGAAGAGATGTGATGGTTGCACTCATTCGCAAGAAGATGATTAAAATGAGGCTTTGAAGGCATTTTTACAATAAAAAGGAATTCCAAAAACCCTAGACATCCAAAAACCTAACCCTAGGATATGAAGGGCCAAAAGTCATGTTGGCCCCATCTGGGTAAGTTAGTACATCAACTTCCTGGGGTCGTAACTTTTGCATACGATCTTCGTTTTAGGCGTATGATAGCCCGTTGGAAAGGTATTGTAGAGGAGATTAATTTTGGGTGCTCAATCATGCCTTTGGCTATCATTTATAATCTCTATCCCAAAAAAACTTCATTTAGGCCCTCAAAATGGCCCCGGAAGTTAAAACTGCTAAAAATAGTAAATTGCCAAAATTGTCAGAAAATTGTTTTGAGTCAGTTAGAAAAGGTAGGTGGCCACTGATATCCATATGGATCAAGAGTCCTCCAAATTAAGTTGACTATATGTAATCGAATTTAGTATTCACTATATTTGATAGGGCATCACCCTTCCCATCTAAGACACCTTCCCTCAACTCCAAATCTACCCTTCTTCTTCCTAGGGAATCCTCTATTCCATCTCCATCATCATGTGACCTGACACTAGACTTCCTTGGGATCCCTCTCTTTTCAATAAAATTTCCCAAAAAATCCTATTTAATGGATTCCATTTCTCTTCCCACCCTCTAACATAATTGGGACCCTTGTTATGGCCACCCTAAACCTACCTATCTTGATCATTAGGTTACTTGTTTGGTACCTTTTTGCCATATCTTGTAACTCATCTAATGCACCCCTCGTTAGCTTGGTCTTCTCTACTACCTTACCATGTGGGGAATGGTCATCTAGTAACTAGGATCCACCTTTTAAATCATGATATAAGACCAAGACTCATGCAAAGAAGAACCATGATTATTAAAGTGCTAGAGGAACCTATATCCCTAATCCTAGACTCACACCACCCATACAAGAATAAAACATTTGCATTCAAGTTTCCCATATTTGTTCCCTTTGTGACATCCTAGGTCATGTCGTGCATCATTGTCCCCAACTCATATATCTTCACCAATTGGATTTTTCTCCCCCAACATGCAGATGACATGCTTTCTGACCATACAAGTTGTTTACTTAGTGAACCTATGACATAGCATGCGTGTTTGCAGGATGTTAAATAATACCCCTAATTTCACTATATATTAAAGAATACCTCCCAAAATCCTTTTGTTGAACCCCCATCCCAATACACCTTTCCAATTAAATTAATCCATGTTTTCAATATATATCACATGTATCCATTTTTTAATTCTTTTTAAACACCCCTTACTAGTTCTACCTCTTGTATGGTGACATGACACAATGCTTATAAGCCTCAGATGAGGATTATGAAAAATGATACACTACCTTTTCTTTCCTTTCATATTTTAATTCAACATAATCCAAACCCATTTAATAGACAATTCTTTCTCCCCTCAAATATCTATATGCTTATAATATATTGAAAATAACCTTTGACCTTGTATACTAGGCAATATAGTGCTTTCATTAAATAGAATTTTTAAACCCCTCATAATGAACTCACATGGCATAAAATATATATTTATTTCATTTTATAGAATTTCAAACCCCCAAATATGAACTCAGGTGGTATAATGTTGGTATAATGTTGCCTAATTAGTGAACCACCCATGGCCCTCAATTTGGACCAAGTCAACCCTTCACATCCATGGGCTACCCAATGTCAGACAAGTCACCCTTGTATCATTTGCAATGTATTGGGTTATTATACCCACAATTTTC
>SNQJ01S0042682.1:0-12815 GCA_010110895.2 Picea sitchensis
AAAATTCTGCCCTGTTTAAAAATTGAAAATTTGGCACTATTTACAAATTGAAAATTCGACCCTGTTTAAAAATTGAAAATTCGACCAGGTTTAAACACATTTGAAACGTGTTTAAAAATTCAAAATTTAAACTTATTTAAACATAAGGGAGAGAGCCTTATTCTACCCTGTCCATGTACAGGTACAGGCTCGAATTTGGGCATGTCATTGTACATGGACAGGGTCGAATAAGGCCATGTCAAAAATCAAAAATTAACTTGTAGATTATAAAATTGAAACAAAAATTTAAAATTTAAATGAAAAAAAAGAAATTTAAAATTTAAATTCTAAAATTCCAAAATAACTTCTAAATTCTAAATTCTACACGGAGAGGGTCAGATAATCTTGAATTTTTAACTAAAAATATAAATTTTCTAAAAATTTAAACAACTTTTCTATTCGGCTTTGTTTAAAAATTTAAAATTCGACCCTCTTTTAATGTTTAAAATTTAAACACATTTAAACATAATGGACAAGGTCATCTTCAGCCATGTCCATGTACAGATATAGGGATGAATTCGGGCCTATACTTGTACATGGACATGACCGAATATGGCCCTGTAAATAGTCTAAAAAAAAAATTAATCTATAATTCTACTATAAATCTAAATCAAAAACCTAAATTCTAATCTATAATTCTAAAATACGCATACCTGAAAGAATGCCCACTGCTCCAACGTCCATCGCCCATCCCCCTATCCGCTCTTTGCAAACGCCAACAACACCATGCCTACATCACACGCCTACAACACCAAATGCCTACAGCAACAAACGCCTACAACACACACCTACAAAACACGCCTACAACAAACGCCTACAACACATGTGTACACCAAATTCCTACAACACAGGCCTACAACACATGCCTACAACACTAAACGCTCTCCGCACAACAAAATATGAACTCACAAAAACTATTGCAGGGGCGATGTGTCGGTAATATATAAACATTTGTTCAACTGAACAAATATTTCGGTCAAAATAATGTTTTGGCCGAAATAATCTTTCGGCCGAAACATTATTTTGTCTGGAATATCTTTCGACCGAAAAGAGGTTACCTGATGAAAAAATATTCATCTTGCTAAAATTGTACACGGAAATCGATGGCATCATTAGGGTTTCATTTGATTTGACATTCAAAGGTTTGACCGAAGGAGTTTTTGGCTGAAAAGAAAATTAGTTCAGGCGAAAAAATGATTTTCAGAATTTTGGAGACCCGATTGTCATGAAAGTGTAACCCACCTTCATGATTCCACCCATGCAAGAATTTGTTTCTGGTCTAGAATTTCATTGAAGTCCGCAAGATCTTTAAGATTGTCGTTCTAATGTATCTATGAAGAATTTTTGAATAAAACATAAGTGATTTTCCCATATTCATATTTATTTTTCTCTTGAGTCATTTTCTTCCACTCATTTGAATGCTATTCTATTTTAATTTCATATGTTAGACTTCTTTATTTTTGTTACATGAACTTAGATTTTTGTTTTGGTTTATATTCAAGTCCTCTTATATCTTTCTTCTTTAATTCTTTTATTAAGATTTGCAAGAGAAGATCATTCATTAGTTTTTCATAAGTTAGTTTTTTATGGATATGTGATGTTATGTTTTGTAAACTCTTTAGAATTAGATGTATTGTATACATATTTTTGTAGTTCTGGTTCGTATCTTGTGAGACATATTATGAAGTCATAAATTATGTTAAGTTTAACATTACAAAACAAGGGTGACCAATTCTAACTACCTCTCTTTAATGCTTTTGACAATAAAAAATGACTTATCAGATTGATTGATAGAGATGTTAATCTACAATTATTTATAGTTTCACCTTTAAGGAATTGAGACCCTACATGTAGGTTGGAAAAAGTTGGAGATCGTGTTTGGTAATGAGATTTGAGTCCACTAGAATAAAAATCAATTAATTTCTTTAAATCCTAGTTGTTTCTCTTGCATTGAGGATTTTTTAACTAAGTTTAAAACATATTAAATTTTACTGGCATAATGTAATATAAAGAGGGAACATGATCAACTTATATATGTTATTCTTGCTAAGCCTAGTAGTGCCTAATATATTTTTATATCTATTTTTCACTCTACTAGAGAAGCACTTACTAGTTAAGGGGATACAAACATGACCAATTTATTTTTTTATATGTCATAATAAAGATAAAAAGACATGTGGAATGTTTCAATAAGATTCTCATAGAGTATGAAAACCATGTAAAGAACACACTAATTTTATTCATAAAATATGGTGACAACCACCCTCAAAATGGTTTGAGCATTGACTATATATTGTTAGGAAGAATTGACATTAATAAGTTTGACTATTGACATTCAAAATATTTAATATCAAGGTCGGCAATGTTATAAATCACATCTATAACAACTTTTTTAGACATACTTTTATATATGAAATGTTTAATGTGTAAATATTGGAAAAATGATGTCATTTTTCTAACATATTTATAAGAATAACAAACACAAATAATATTATACAATAGTTAGATAAAAATATTAATTATATATACATGCATAATAAAAGAAAAACACTTAAAATATTTGCTTCTTCCTAACAAAGAGGAAATATATTTTAATATATTAAAAATAGAATAATACAAAAATTAAAAAAAAAGTTCAACAAAATTCATTGGGCTCTTTGTTCAGGTTCACTTCAATTTAACAACCCGCTCCATAAACATCCGTGGAAAAAATTAAACCCTGGTAAAACATCATAAATAAGAGTGATTAGTCATATGTCTTATACTTCTAGATTACTTCCCGAAACATTTTTTAATATCATAGAGACCTATTTCTACTAGTGAATCAAAACAAAAAAAGTCAAGTGCATTCTCTATTTATTACATTTTTTTTTTAATTTTGTAATATTTTTTAATTTTTTAAATTTTGTAATATTTTTTAAGTTAAAATATTTAAATGTTTTTCAACTGAATAAATCATTGGAAATCCTTAACTCTTAAATACAATAAAATCAATTAAATAAAACTAGATAAAGTGATTTTTCTTTACATCGTTTGATGTATGAATAAAATGTATTAAAAATGTTTTCTTTTCCATCTTTTCCATTAATTAAACAAAATATTTATTTGTATTATCATAACAATTTTTTTAATGTATTTACTATTTTTATCGATAGTTTTGTTGTTTATTCTAATATTGTTGTAGTGCTTTAATAATGGAATTTACAAATAACATAAACTAAAAGATTAATAACAAGTTTTTGTAAGTGATAACTATCCACTTAAATGAAAAATAGTAATGTAGAGGAATATGGATTTTTAAGCATGCTCTTTTATCCCTTCT
Organism: Picea sitchensis; assembly: GCA_010110895.2. Taxonomy (NCBI): domain Eukaryota; kingdom Viridiplantae; phylum Streptophyta; class Pinopsida; order Pinales; family Pinaceae; genus Picea; species Picea sitchensis. The sequence goes on from SNQJ01S0042682.1 coordinate 3,362, forward strand.
TTCCTAATGGATATGTTCTATAAATTCTTATGATTTACTTCTTAAGAATATGGACAAAGTTGAATAGTTTTTTCACATAATGTATGCTATCTTCCAATAGTTTTAACATATCATGTGTGAATAACTAATGTATGTTTTTGTAATTAATAACAATCCACTTAAATAAAAAATAGTAATGTAGAGACATATCTCTTTGTAGGCATGCTCTTTTATCCTTTCTTTCCTAAAACATATGTTCTAAAAGTTATTATCATTTACTTCTTAAGAATATGGACAAATGTGAATTGTTTTTTTACACAATCATCTTAAATATGTTTATATATAATTAATGAATAACATCTTCCAATACTTTTAACAAATTATGTATATAACTAATGTATGCTATCTTCCAATAGTTTTAACATGTTATGTATATATAATTAATGTTTTCCATATTCCAATAGTTTTAACAAATTCCATTCAAGGTATTTATTGACAACCAATTCTCTTTTGTTGACATTTTCTTATAACATCTCTCAAAGGCCTTCTGAAGGAGGCATTGTTTCGCTTTTTAGAATCGAGGTTTTCAAACTTTAATTTCAGTGCAACAAGCCAAATATCATGTTCACATTTCTAGAGTACTCCCAACAAATGAAAAGTTTAGAAGATCCTTTTCTCACATGTTTAGTGCACACTATAGGAAGAGTGATCTAAAATGAATCAATATATATTTTTTCATCTATTTTGGTACTTTTTAGATGGAAAAGATTGGAGCTATTGGCTTGTATGGCTCACATTATGGGAATATCAAACTTTCGGGATTTTGGATCTAGTACCTTATAGAGTTCATTTGCGGTCTTAAATATCCAATGAAAAACATCCCATCAATATATTTATAATGGAACAAAAAGTCATCTCAATTCGAGTTTATATGTGGATGTTACTCCTCCCACAAATTGACATATCTTTTTCACCACCAAGATACTAAGTGGATGCCACATCATCTCCCATTACTCACACATGTACATATGGAATTCCAAGATTACTCTAAAGGGTCAAAAACCCTAACATTAATTAGTTGTTGAGGTGTGCAAAAACCCTAGTCCTAACCTTAAATGGCTATCAAGTTATGTTAAATATTGGGCCACTAGGAGTGGGATATGAAAGAATAAGAGAGGAAGTAGAATATCCTATAACAACGAATCAAACGATGATGTCCATTGAAAGTTCATAGTAAGTGAACTTTCTTTGTAATTTCATTTTGTAACTGAGAACAAGTTTAGTAAAGCATAAGTCTCATCTTATAATTAGTTTCTTCTAGAAAATGTTGTGTTACAAATTTAGAAGGCCTCAAGCATATTGAAATATATAGATCAAGATTATCGTGTAGGTTTTTCAATAAGAACAATTAACCAGATCAATGAGCGTTGTTTTTTTAATTATTTTTGGGAATTTTGGGGCAATATGAAGGAAATGAAGTTTAATGTAGTTTAGTTAATATGCTCGAAGGATGGAACCCCAAAAATTTTGGGTTATGGGTTCTCTATGGATGTTTTAGGATCCAGGGTTGTGATATATTTAATATCAACAAAGGGAGGAAGATGTTGCAGCGGGTCATGCAGATGAATTTCTATGAAAAATATTGTGACAAAACCTAGTGGTAGCATTTAGATCGAATAAATATTGCAAGTTTGTTTGGAATCTGTGGTTCCATAGGATAAGAAAGTCGTGATGTAGCAGGAAAAGTAGATGAATTCTATAAGAAAAAGATTACATCACAACCCCATGGTAGCATTTTGATCACAGAATTATTGCAAATTTTCTTAGAGTTTATGGTTCCATAGGATACGAAAGTTGTGAACTAAGTTAATGAATCTAGACATCCTCTAATAGTCTGCAACCATGTTTTTCTCCGGATATGATCATCAAACATTTGGAGATTATATTGTTTTAAAATTTATTTTTTAGTTAACGTTTCTAAATTGTATAACTTGTCAAAGTTCGTAATTCCTCCTATCTTTTATAGGTATTTTTTAATGATAAAATCCAATTCTTCCTAATTGGACACTGCCATTTGTTCTGGACAACTGTACAAATCTGTGCTTTATTTTTTTCAATAACTGCCTATTCCAGCTCATCTAGTATAATTTACTACAAGAGGATTTCATTTTGGTTATCAAACATGAGCTTGGATATGTGTTGATTTATATTATAAATGGCCTCTTGGGTGAGGTTTTATCAACAATTTTTGGAAAAACTCCACCAACTCATTTTCCATTTATACATGTTTGACCAGGATGGCCCCATTTCTAATTTTTAAGGATGCAATTCCATTGTGTTTCTGATGTTGTATTGTAGAAGAATGGAAGAAATTAGAGTTCCACTCTCCTTACTTCAACCATTCTACCTTTAATTTTGTCACCATTGTAACATACCTCCCGTTTCGTCCAACAACTAGCCTCATATAACAAGTGAATTTGTTTTGTGTGTGTGCGTGTGTAGAACGGTAAATAAGATATTATACTCAATGTCGTATCATGATGACGATCATGACACAAGTAACTCATGCATTAACCACATGACGACCCAACCTAGAAACACATCAATCAACTGAAAGCAATGTTCGACATTCAATGAACAATAATAAAAAGACTACCCGCTCGTCCTACCCTGCAATGGTTAGGACCTCCAGGACACATAAGCAACACTCAAGCCTAGGTTCCAATCGATTTTGACCATTTAAGGTCTCGGGGTTGGCGACTATTCTGAGGAACAAGGAGGTGTCTACATCCCACTAACACAATCAAGACCAAAGCTAAACATGCTAACTCAACAAACATCAATGGCGATCGCTGCGTGATAAAGTTCTATGAATCAATCACAATGACATAAATTCCACAGTGCAAGAGAATTGATTACTAAATCCATCATAAAACGACATATGTTCTTGCATAAGGAAATCAACTTTAATTTAATTCAAGGTGCAATGGTAGTCATCTACTTCACTTCAAGCGCGAGATTAATCATTCATTAAATTCAACTGTATCTAACATTTTAGTGGCAGACGAAGTATCCACACAAATGACCGTCCATACATATCATGATGCAAGATAATTATCAATTAAATCATGGAGCAAGGTAATCAATTACATAATCACCCAAGCTTCTCATTTATTCATGACACAATACAACTATCAATCATTTCAATATGCAAACGAATTAAGAGCTACATAACCATAACTCCAACATTTCTCCATTCAAACTTTAGTCATTATACAATCCAATTGGGCATTCAAACTTTATCCAATTCTCAACCTACCAGCCATTAACATTAATTGAAACATTACTAAATAAAGTAGCTTGCTACTATTAAACACGAACTAAAAAAGTAGATTGTTGTTGATGTTGTAGCATTGGTAACATACATCTAGTATTGTTTCAATATAGGCTTACTTTCTTTCTACATTAACATATACTATCCTATGTACATATGAAAAAGGGGAGCAACCTTGAAGGAAAAATGAATGAAAGCCTTTAAACATAATTGGCCATCTAACTATCCTCAACATAAACATAAGATAGCAATGTAACATGAGTCTAAGGATAAAATAAAAATATGATTATGAAAGAGATCAGATGTATATAGTTTTCGCCTTAGTTTCTTTATTAATTTAAAATTGATATGAATTTGAGCCATAACTTGTGAGAGCACACGCTCTCGATTTAGGTTCCTTGTAGACATGGAGAAAGGAGGTTTCATAAAGTTGAGTCGATGTTACTAAAATTTAAGCATGAAGTGGTATAAGTACTAAATTTTGAATAAACGGTCATACAACTATCATTTAAATACTTTATGGCTAAATCAAACTGTCACCAAATAGCATTTTTGTAAGTTAAAATCCTGGAAACATATATTTTGGAATATCAGTGCATTGAGAACTATCTGTAGTGTCTACTCAAGCATAACCAAAAACACAACCAGTAACATTGATAAACTTTTACAGCAGAAGGGGGTTTCCAAGTTAGCAAACATAGTGCGACATTCAAGGGAAAACATAGCCCCAGCTTGAAGGTGAATCATAGTCATGGTTTTAAGGCATTTGTGGTCATTGCGGAAAATTTAGACACCGTTCGAAGGGCGAATTGTGGTCAAAACACAACAAGAAACGTGATGAAAGGAAAAGATAAATCCGTGGGTGGAAACAGCATGCTCAGGAAGACGTCTTAAGGCAAATTCGTGGGCATTAATAATAGCAGACTCGGTCTCGTTTTCAAAGAAAATTTATTGGCGTTAAAGACAACCACTCCGGCAACCGATTCCAGCCATTCGTGGGTATTCAATCTGCAACCGGTCAACCTTTCGAAGGAAAATGCTGTCAACTAGCAGGCTTTCCATGAAACGCATAAGACTTCGTTATCCAATAAAAATTTAATTATGAAATCGTTGTAAAGGGGGAAGACTCCACAACCGTTACCTAACACGATTTCCCAGAGAAAGGGTATAGACAACAGTTTGTACAGGTCGCAAAGTTGAAGGTGTAAGCCACAGTTACAGAGATACGATTGTTCACAGTTTGCAAGGGGAGAAAGTCATAATAGAACCAAATTGTGCGGTGGCAATGATCCATCAATGAGCTCGAGTATAAAATTGCACCAAAGATTCGCCCAGGTAAGAGTTCGTCCCAAGAATTAACACAGGTACAAATAAATTCTCTCAGAAGAAAAAGGGAAACTCAACTCTGCACAAAGGTTAATGGTCGACTCCTGAAATAAAAAGTCGCTCCCTCAGAAAACCACAGAGGTACGAATGAGGTAGGGCAGAAGAAATTTATAAAATGTATATTATCATTAATGTAAAATTGCTTGCAGAATCGTTGAAATAATGCAGGGTATCATTCCCCAGGAAAGCCAAACAAAATTGCAGAGAACAGTAAGAGGAACGCGAGGCTAGATTCTCCCTTATTAAACAAAACTCAGGGTCAAAAGTTTTACAGCAATCACATATCGCAATCGCCAAAGTCATAAACATTTTTCCTTTTTTTTTTTCATCCATTACCGAATACAACAACATAGTTAATATTTTTACATCCATTACACAATTATAATCACTGGAGTAATAAAACAAGTGAATCCAACAAGAACCAACACAACTTGAAATTAAATATTTTTTATCTCAGAATACTAATATAAAAATGTAGATAACAGTAAGAGGATGCCAGGGCCCTAAGGATAAATCATCAAAAGGATCACACGGGTTCTATCAGTCGAGGCGCAGAAATAAACATCAAGAAGCAAGATAATCCGAATGCCAAGGCCATACTGAAGGACGCAAGTCACACAATCAGGCAAGGACATCCACAGAGGTAGATAGTTGAAAGGTTCACCTTCGCTTCACCATCCTCGCACAAAAAAGTAGGGCGTTGAGATCCATAGGTCTTTTAACGCTAAGGCGACGACCGTAGATCAGGCTCCTAGTCGACTGCTCAAGCGAGAACTGGTGAGCTAGGGACTTAGGATAAACAACCTCAAGATCACAATCATCACACACAGGGTGGTCACGACATGTGGAAAACAAGGCCATAGGAGACGGCAACCAAGGAGCTAGGCTAAGAAATTTCATCTATCAATCTAAACATCCAATCTAATTTCATAATCAATATGCATATCCAATCATAAAACATACAACCTTAGCAGATCTAGAAATTTATTTATAAGGTCCTCCATTGTCATTTGTCTCAGTCGTAACTCGTAAAATTCTTTTGTCTTCCTTTCGTAGTAATTTTCAGAAATGTATTGTTTCTTGAAATACTTCTTAAAGTCAGACCATTCCAACTATTTCTCCTTTTGTTCCTTGGCCAATTTCAGATCTTGCCACCAAACACTCGCCTTCCCTTTCAGATTGTAGATGACCATCTTGATCTTCAACTTGTTGGAATAGTTGTAGATTTGGAAATACTTTTTGATGTCCAACAACCATGCCTCTGCTTCGATTCCCCATCAAAGATAGTAGGTTTAATCTTTTTAAATTCTCCTTCAAGGTGGTCTACTTGTTTTCTTTTTCTGTCAATTTTTGTTCCATATTCAACTGGAGGTGTTCCTTCAGACGAACTGTCTCCTTTTGCTGTTTCTGGCCCTAATTTCTTGGATTCTCTCTTGCTGACTTCTTCATCGTTATTATTGTCTTTTGGACTTTTCCTGGTCACTATACTACGCAATAGGACTTCATTTATCTCCTTCTATTCTTGTTGTGCCTTCTTCAATTTTTCATTGTCGGCTTTAAAGATTTGTAGATCAATGATCAGGTTCCTCATTGTTTCCAACACTTCTGTGGGTGAGCTTCCATCACTATTCTACCTTGTATCTCTAAGAGGTCCTTGTTGTGGATTTTCTACCATCCTGTTTTCTGCATTGTCTCGAGCTGCCATACTTATTCACCAAAACAAAGAAAGTTTTATGTTTGTACCCATGGAATTTATTAGTTTTGGAAAAACAATTATATACTAAGCACTATAGTGGTCCTGTTCAAGCCCAATGTTGTAACTTTCTCTCTCATACCATATGTAATGCACCTCAAAATTCTCATAAAAAAAAAATTATTTGGTACAATATTTGTTATTCAATTTCATTTAAACCACTCGTAAGCTAGGTACTTACTCTTTGTTTTTGCTTGCATGACCTTATAATATACTAGCTTAATACTCTTGGCTTAAGCTTAATACTCTTGGCTTAATATATTACACAAAATCAAATGCAAGTATATTCTAATTCTGACTTTATTATAAGGCTTCATTATAATGCACACACCTACCTATACTCTAGGATGGGAATTTCAGTCTCTTTGTGTTTAATAGAATCAGACTATTGGATTTTTGCGCATACAATTATGTCTTGGTTTAAATGCTCCTACACTACCTAACTGTGTCAACATCAATCTTCAAGTCGTGATACGAATGGTTTTTAAGGAGGTTAATAAAAGGTTTAGAAAATGTTTCCAAGTGGTTTCCTTTGATGGTTCTACTTTCATTATGTTACAACTTATCCTTCCCATAACGAACTGAGTTTGATCATGTCCATGTCATACTCCACATAGCTGAACTAAATAACCCTCCTCCATTTGTCGGAGTAGCGAGAAGACAACTTCATGGTTTGGCAGTTGACTAGTTCATTGGACAGTCACAGTTTTACTACTGGTTTACTTCGTATCTCTGCATTTAGGGTGGCGGATGTACCTGTTAGGAGGAGTTTAAGAATATGTCCACGGAGATTAATTAAGGGTCCTACAATCCACATCCCGATGTCTCTTTCTCATTCTCCTCCCAATCTGTATACACCAGCTTTCCCTAGTGAAAGGTCCTGTACTTCCCATGATGTAAAGAGTATAATCGTGCCTCTTAGGCTTTGCCGATCTCATTTCTCCCTTGCACCTTCGAAGGGAAGGGCTCTGTATCATGCAACTTTCATAGGAAAAACATCTACTGCCTCTGTGAGAAACCCTTGATGCAGTTGATGGCAATGCCTGGTAAGTTTTCTCTAAGGGACTGTCGTATTTCGGATTCGAACAAAGTTTAATGTTTTTGGTTGAAGCCGAGAAGAATTTGTTTCTTGTACCCTTTTTTGTGGGTTACAGACTTTCCTTACTCCCATAGAGTCTACGTGATTCTTTTTAATTTCATAGTGACAGTAAAAGGGTTCTCTTACTATAACCATGAGTCGCAGAACCTCTACTTCTGGGAAACTATACTTCGAGTTTACTGTGTGTGTGTCCCGTAGGTCTATTTCTGGTTTAATCCTTTATTTACCCTATACTTAGCAACTGTAAACTGGAGTGACTTAGGGTAGAATCCCTCGATGAAGTTAGGTTATTCTTCATGATTACTTTTATTGGTAAAATGTATGATGTCATTCCTTGCATTCTTTGCTTTGTTCGTCAAGGGTTTTTATCAAATGATTTCTTGTTCTTGAATTCGCAATGCTATTTTACTTTGTCAAGTAATTTAATTGGCATTCTGTAAAAAGGTATTTCTCTATATCAATGGTGGGGCTCTTACTGTTGTGAGGGTACCCACCAGGAGCTTCCGGACTCTTATCCCCTTTGTCTGGGTTGACTACGAAGCAAAGCATGGCAATAGGAGGATGTGGTGTTTTGGCCCTAAGTTAAGTAATCCAAAAAGTATGGTTATCGTTGTTCCTTTTTGAGTTTACAAATCAAGATTTTACTCTCTAAATTTTCTAATGTTTTACCCTGATGGCCGAATGCAGGTGTGCCCATTCACATCGTGGGTTCCAACTTCTGTTCAACCTGGCAAAGGTACTCGGATTCCAAAATATGCCCCTTCAACTTGTTACGACCAGGAGGTCTTGAATTATGTTCCTAGTTTTTCTTTATGATGTTAAGAGGACCTTTGTTCATGCACCGATTCCTTGTATCGGATAACTGAGGGTTTAAACCCGTTTTTGTTTATCAAAGTTCCAATTTATATGTAAGCATGATCTGAGGGACTTGTGAATGAAATTCTTGTTTTCTTTTGTTTAAAAGGATTGTTTACCCCAACTGAATCGTTACTAATTCTTGTTTTCTCGCATCTTCCGACTCTGCGTGTTCGTATGTGTTTGTTTTCGATTGGTAGCATCTTTAGCAAAGATTTGCATCACTCTATGATTTCTGTGAATGCGAAGCGACTTAATAAAAAAATGATTTGTTTCCTTTTCGTGCACAACGTAAATAAAATATATAGGGACATGCTTCATCATTCTCGTCTGTATAAATGGATTATGTTTACAGTTTGAAGCATTCATATGCATATAATCATTATGTTCATGCATTGATAAATATATATATATCTATATATGAATCTGTTTAAAGTTTGAGACATATAGGTGCATAGGGTAGTTATGTTCGTTCATTAGTGCCTATTCGACTCTGTTTAAAGTTTTGAACGTATATGTCCATATGATAGCTCTGTTCATTCGACTCTATTTATAGTTTGAAATATGTATATAGGCATATAATTTGCCTTGTTTGTCCATTCGACTCAATTAAAGTTTTATATAATAACTCTGTTCATTCATTCGACTCTGTTAAAGTTTGAAATATATATAGACGCATATAATGACTATGTTCATTCATTGATACCTATTTGCTTCTGTTTAAAATTTGATTCTAGAAAATAAATCTGCATTTAAATCCTACAGTCTATTCACTGAATTTTTGAACAGTCTTTGTCTAAGTTCTTGCATGTATACCAGCATTAAGGATCTCATTATAACAATAACCAATTCGTTCCACAGAGGTAGAATACTAAATATTTAGGTATAGAAAAGACTTACAGCAGTTACATGATCATTAAAAACAGCTACTAGAACTCTTCCGTATAACAATAACATGTATAGTATTTTCAATATAAAAATCATTCAGACAGATAGAGTTTAGAGTACATATATGAACTAGGCTTCCAGACAAAACAAAGGGAACAAC
>SNQJ01S0042682.1:19234-29716 GCA_010110895.2 Picea sitchensis
CCTTCCGTAGGGGGCTCCATCTTACTTCTCATTTATGTCGTACTTGATTTTATTCAGTTGGTTGCTTGGTCTGCTTGCGTCGGGCGGGAAGTAGACACCTCCATGTTCCTCAGAACAGTTGCCAGCCCTGAGACCTTAAATGGTTAAAATCGATGGGAACCTGGGCTTGAGCGTTGATTATGTGTCTTGCAGGTCCTAACCTTGTAGGTTAGGACGGGCGGGTGGTCAGTTTTACTTTTGTCGTGGTTGCGTCTTGTTGGTCATCTTCTTATGTACATCCTGGTTGCATCGTACTCATCATCGGGTGGCGACGCAGAGTCGGATAGGTAGTTGTTGTTGTCTAGTGGTGTCATACGGTTAAGTACGTTGCTACTTCTACACGCGCGCACACACCTTAAACAAAAAAAAAATTTGCACCTGCTACAGAGTTGTTGTCATAACAAGGAAGATCGTAATCAAATTTAAATATTTTTAAATGTTTAATTTTTAGAAAATTTCAACTTTTAGTTAAAAATTTCAGTTTAGAATGTTGACAGGGCCTTATTCGGCGTAATCCATGTATAGGGACAGGCCTGAATTCCGACCTATCCATGTCCATGGACAGGGATGAATATGTCCATGTCCACGTATAGGAACAGTCCTGAATTCGGGCATGTCAATGTACATGGACAGGTCCATATTCGGCCATGTCCATCTAGTACCTCAAGCAATAGAATAATTACATCTACAACCAATAACAAAGGCCCAGTTCTATATGAAATCCATAAAACTGCTAAGCAAATAGACATAGTTGCAGAAAATAGACAGAGGCCTAAAGAGACTGTAAACTTTAGTGAAGGACACCAAATACCTATTCTAACTATAAACAATCAGGCCAAGGGCTAAGAATGAGTGCTACAGGACCACCACTACCCTGAATAGTGCCCAAACTGAACAAAATTAGACTCTGACAACAACTGTAAAGAAGCATCACTATAAAGGACCTAGTACATATCACAATATTTAACAGACCTAACAAAAAGCTTGAAATACAAAAATATGTATATAGTAGTTGCTGCAATAGGATAAACATTAGTACAACCTTGAAAATAACTCCACTTCTCTGCTAATATTATAGCTAATTTAAATTTTTAGGAAATTTAAACTTTTAGTTAAAATTTACAATCATGGAAATAATAGGGATGAAGGAAGTGCACAAAACCATGAATCAAACCTATTGTAATGATACCAACTAACTTTATAGGGTTGAACATGATGAAGTAATGATATAATATGATATGAGACCACAACAAGCCCTATGAACAAACTAAATTACACTACATTCTTTACTTAGAAGTAATTCCATCATATTCGTTCATAATGACACTCATGTTACATTCTTATTGATTAGGGTCCTACTCCTAGTATAGGATATGAATAAGACCTATATCGGTTGTGCTCATATGTTACATGTATGCACTTATTATACCTTTTTCATATTCATGGGATTGGTTCCAACTCAGTACTGATACAAATACAACAACATCATTTACATTCAACTTCTAATAATCTACTCTACGTGTCTATATGATCTCAACATAATATAGGGTTATGACTCATACAAGAAGATTTTTTCATGTTCTATGATGTGTGTTTGATATGATATTATAACTAAGAGTAATACATATCTAAACTGATGTGTGTTTCTGATCTTTGTTGGATTTNACATGTATGCACTTATTATACCTTTTTCATATTCATGGGATTGGTTCCAACTCAGTACTGATACAAATACAACAACATCATTTACATTCAACTTCTAATAATCTACTCTACGCGTCTATATGATCTCAACATAATATAGGGTTATGACTCATACAAGAAGATTTTTTCATGTTCTATGATGTGTGTTTGATATGATATTATAACTAAGAGTAATACATATCTAAACTGATGTGTGTTTCTGATCTTTGTTGGATTTGTTGTCATTTTATGAAAAATGATAGAATTAACAAAATTAAATCTCAATTAAATATGATAGAAATAAAACATAATTAATTCTGTTAATTTTGTTCATGATTGGTATGTTAATTTTGTTCATGGTTTGTATGTTATTTTCTTAAGCATTTTATGCCGTTTTCCTATCCAAATAGTAAATTAAATATTAATTTTAAAACAAAACATTACATATAATTGATTTTAGAAACTATGGTATGATCTATTGTGACAATTTTTTATAGTGTAATATATATGACACTTAACAAGTCCTTTCCATATGTCCATATATAAAGGACACACACCTATATATGACTTTGTGACATCAATAAGAATGAATATAGGAATGTATTAACATCTTCGTGTGACCACATTTGTTATCCTATTTATAAATAGTTCTAGGTAAATGAAAGAGAGTATAATTATTAAAATGGGTATATAAATATAAATTTAATGAAGAAAGGTTATAAAGTTAAAGTATTAAAGTTGAGAAACTTCAAACTAATTCAATATAGAGGAGGTAAATTTTCATCCATTTTATCACAATTAAGACTCACTCAATTGCATATTCTTCAAAATATATATATCCCATTAAAACTCACATTATTATGTAGGCCTAATGGTTAAGAACATGTGTTTCCTCTTAAGAGGTCACAGGTTCAAATCCAGAGAGGGGTAGGGTATGTATACCTTCATAGACTTTACAAGTCAAATCGTTGAGCAAAGGGGGGTCCCTTATCCCACAAACAAGGGGGTCTCATACACCAATTTGGTGTGTTGGCTTGGGTGTGACCTTAAGAATAGATTATTATTATTATAATAGGCTATGATGCACTTACATTTGAAAGTATTGCCATGATTGCTCTCATTCTAGATTTCTAACTCCAACAAAGCCTCCCAATATTACATTTGCTCCATTTGCTACACCTCATCTTAATATAACTTAATATTGAAGACAATTTAAAAATTACTTATAGTGATGACCAAACTTATTGAATGTTTATCTTATTGAAGATATTTATATTCATATAATATTACATCACACATATTAACCAAAGTTATTGAATACTTATATTATTGATGATATTTATATTCATATAATATAAGTTCAAATTGACAACTTATTAATTAATTCATTAATAACCTATACATTAGTAACTAATGTGTTTCTTGAACCATAATATTGTATGTGTTGGATATTTAGGCATAGCTAGCACACACATATCCCAAACGTAGAGTCCTATAATAATAAGCGATGTTCCTAATGCATATTATTAAAATGTTCACAACTAATCATGGATATAAATAAATAAAGTAAATCAAACTTCAAATAATCCTCATTAAAGAAAGAGGAATAATTGGAAATTCATCCATCTTTAAAATTGAATTATTGTAATTTAAACATGGTAGGAACGATGTGAGGAAACAATAAATCACATATCAATTCTCAAATGTGATCCTCAATCGACTTGGAATCACCCAGGTCCTTTTAAACCCTTAATTCCATCTCACATCTACCATCCCATCGTTGTTGTTTTGAATGACCTATATGTGTTGGTTTTATTGATTATTATGAAAAGATTATCGTTTTATCTTCTGCCCCTTATCCATTTAGTCATCATTACATGCCTGAGCGGTCATCCAGGAGATGAATCGACGGTCGTCACTTCAGTGTTTAAAGACCTATAGATTCAAATGCCCTTCTTTTCGGTGCATGGATGATGAGTGAAGGATAGTAATTTTCCATGTTGTCTATAGACCCGTTACTTATCTTTGATTTGATTGATTCATGGTTGAATGTCTAGTCTTTGTGCTTTCTTATGAGTGAGTACCTTTACGGCTTGATTGATTAAAACTTCGATTTATCTCTGCGTTTTTAATTTCTTGAACTTGGGTACATATTTGCATTTTTATTGATATACTATGCATTATGAATGATAAACCTTTGAGTTGAATGACAATCCCTTGGCGAACCAAACTTATGATTTCAATGACTTCTCTTTGTGGTTTTTATTTATTATTATGAAAAGATTTTGTTTTTATCTTTCATCCTTTATCCCTTCAATCAGCAGTATGTGCCTGAGTAGTCGACCATGAGCCAAATCGACTGTCATCACTTCGGTGTTTAAATACCTATAGATTCAAATTCCCTACTTTTTTGTGCATGGATGATGAGTAAAGGATAAGAATTTTCTCTCTTTTCTATCCCTAATTTATCTTTGAGTTGATTGATTCATGGTTGTATTTTTAGTCTTTATGCCTACTTGTGGAGATTTGGTTTTTCCTTGAAATTCATCTGATCAATATTTAATTTAATATGATTGGATTTTTAGTCAATAACTGAATGAATTTCACTTTTTTCAGTCTCTTGATATGGATTCTCTACAAAATTCAACACTCACTTTTGAATGGCTTCTCTACAAAATTCAACACTCACTTTTGAATGGCTTCTCTTCCAAACTGTAATGTTTCCCAATTTTTCCATATGAATTTTTTTTCCTATAGTCATTAATTCTCAAATTGTGAATACATTTGATTTCAACCTTACTATATGGGAATCATATACCCCTTCCTTTCTCCATTCAGGACTTACCAAAAATCTTTTAGTTACTGATCATTAATAGACCTTATCCCTATTTAAGTCTTAAAAGGGGGTGGATTTAATCAAAATCACTCATTTCATAGCCTACACTATTACCCTTTACCCAACTACATCCTTATGGACATATCACTACTAAATGTGCAAAATCATAATGGTTATATGCCATTAATTTCCATTGTGCAAGTAAGGCACATTACAAGGAGAGTGATAATGAGAAGGCATCCTTAAATTCGGAAATGACAATATGTTTGCTTGGGTTTAGTGTGACAGGGAACTTATAGACTCATCACTATCACAATGATCAATAGTAAGTGTAATCGTTATGACTTGGAAGACGGTAATTAAGGCTAGTTATACGTATTACTCACTCACATATAATTGTCGTCCCATCTGAACTAACCCTTGGCTTCATGCCTTTCCTTTCTTCACACAAATCAATGAAAACAAAACAAAACCCTAACTGATTATAGGATTTAGAAAGTAATAATAATCCATCCTATCTATCAAAAATGATTTCCCAAGGACCGAGGAAGAATTAACCTGGGTACGGTCAAGGAGGAATTAACAAATGGCAGTGTCCAATTAGGAACAATTCGAGTTTATCATTAAGAACTACCTATAAAAAAGAGGAGGAATTACGAACTTTAACAAGTTATACAATTTAGAAACGTTAACTAAAAAATAAATCTTAAAACAATATAATCTCCAAATATTTGATGATCATATCCGGAGAAAAACGTGGTTGGGGACTACTAGAGGATGCCTAGATTCATCAAGTGAGTTCACAACTTTCTTATCCTATGGAACCATAGACTCTAAGCGAATTTACAATAATTCCTCGATCAAAATGATACCATGGGGTTGTGATATACTATTTTTCTTAGATAATTCATCTACTTTTCCTGCTGCATCACAAATTTCTTATCCTATGGAACCACAGATTCCAAAAAAAATTGCAATATTTATTTGATCTAAATGCTACCACTAGGTTTTGTCGCAATATTTTTCTTAGAAAATTCATCTGCATGACCCATTGCAACATCTTGCTCCCTGTGTTGATATCAAAGATATCACAACCATGTATCCTAAAACATCCATAGAAAACCCATAACCCAAAATTTGTGGGGTTCCATCCTCCGAGCATCTTAACTTAACTACTTTAAACTTCATTTCCTTCATATTGCCCCGAAATTCCCAAAAACAATTAAAAAAAAATGTTGATTGATTTGGGTAATTGTTCTTATTGAAAAACGTACATGATATTCTTGATCTATATATTTCAAAATGCTTGACGCCTTCTAAATTTGTAACACAACATGTTCTAGAGGAAACCAATTATAAGATGAGACTTATGCTTTACTAAACTTTTTCTCAGTTACAAAATGAAATTACAAAGAAAGTTCACTTACTATGAACTTTCCATGGACATCGTCGTTTGATTCGTTGTTATAGGATTTTCTTCTTCCTCTCTTATGCTTTAATATCCCACTCCTAGTGGCCCAATATTTAACATAACTTGATAGCCATTTAAGGTTAGGACTAGGGTTTTTGCACACCTCAACACCTAATTAATGTTAGGGTTTTTGATCCTTTAGAGTATTCTTGGAATTCCATATGTACATGTGTGAGTAATGGGAGATGATGTGGCATCCACTTAGTAACTTGGTGGTGAACAAGATATGTCAACTTGTGGGAGGAGTAACATCCACATATAAACTCAAATTGAGCTGATTTTTTGTGCCATTATAAATATCTTGATGGGATGTTTTTCTTTGGATATTTAAGACCAAAAATGATCTCTATAAGGTACTAGATCCCAAATCCCCAAAGTTAGATATGCCCATAAATTAAGCCATACAAGCCAATAGCTTCAATCTTTTCCATCTAAAAAGTAACAAAATAGATGAAAAAATATATATTGAATGATTTTAGATCACTCTTGTTGTAGTGTACACTAAACATGTGAGAAAAGGATCTTATAAACTATTGATTTGTTGAGAGTACTCTACAAATGTTAACATGATATTTGGCTTGTTTCACTCAAATTAAAGTTTGAAAACCCTGATTCTCAAAAGAGAAACAATGCCTCCTTCGCAAGGCCTGTGAGAGATGTTATAAAAAATGTCAACAAAAGAGAAATGGTTGTAAATAAATACTTTGAATGGAATACGTTAAAACTATTGGAAGATGGAAAACATTAATTATATACATAATAAGTTAAAACTATTGGAAGATAGCATACACTAGTTATATACATAATATGTTAAAACTATTGGAAGATGACATTCATTAATTAAGAAAAAAAGGATAAAAGAGCAGGCCCAAAAAGAGATATGTCTCTACATTACTATTTTTTATTTAAGTGGATAGTACTTAATTACAAAAACGTACATTAGTTATTTATACATGATATGTTAAAACTATTGGAAGATAGCATACATTAGCTGTGTGTGTGTGTGTGTGTATATATATATATAAAAGATGATTATGTAAAAAAGTGATTCAATTTTGTCCATATTCTTAAGAAGTAAATCATAAGAATTTATAGAACATATGCTTTAGGAAAGAAGGGATAAAAGAGCATGCTTAAAAAGAAATATGTCTCTACATTACTATTTTTCATTTAAGTGGATAGTTATCACTTACAAAAACTTGTTATCAATCTTTTAGTTTATGCTATTTGTAAATTCCACAATTAAAGCATGACAAGATCATTATAATGAACAATAAAACTGCCAATATAAATAGTAAATACATTAAAAAATTGTTATGATAACACAAATAAATATTTTGGTTAATTAATGGTAAAGATGGAAAAGAAAAACATTTTTAATACATTTTATTCATACATCAAATAATTTAAAAGAAAATTATTTAATCCAGTTTTATTTAATTGATTTTATTGTATTTAAGAGTTAAGCATCTCCAATGATTTATTCGAGTGAAAAACTTTTAAATATCTAAAAAAATATGACAAAATTTCAAAAATAAAAAAATATAATAAATATAGAATGCACTTGGTTTTCTTGTTTTAATTCACTTGTACAATATAAACAAGAAATCCACTTTCTATAATTGAAAAAATAATATAATATTTAATTTGATTCACTAATACAATATAAACAAGAAGTGCAATGCACTTGGTTTTCTTGTTTTGATTCACTCGTACAATATAAACAAGAAATCCACTTTCTATAATTGAAAAAATAATATAATATTTAATTTGATTCAGTAATACAATATAAACGAGAAGTCCACTTTCAGTAATTGAAAAAATAATATAATATAAATGAAATGTATTGAAAAAATAATATAATATAAATGAAAAGAAGGTATTTTATGTGGCTTATGTATGCCATTTCAATAAAACACTACTAACATATTAATTTTTCGTTTTCACGAAAACTCTAGTATTAGTCCATCTTTATATGCCATTTCAATAAAACACTACTAACATATTAATTTTTCCTTTTCACGAAAACTCTAGTATTAGTCCATCTTTATATTATTTTTTATATTACTTTTTAAGGTTAAAAGGAGAGCCCAATTGCCTTCTAGGCACTTGTCATAAATATTGATATCATGAATGATTGTTCAAATCCACTTGTCATAAATATATGAACACAAAAAATACTGAAAACATCAAAATATATAGTATTTTTTACGGTTAAAAGGAGAGACCAATTGCCTTATGAGCACTTGTCATATATACTGATACCATGAGTTATTGTTCAAACCCACTTGTCATAAATATATGAACGCACAGAAAATACGAGAAACATCAAAATATATACACAAAAATTGGTAGGTTCTACACAAAAATACTCCAAAATTGAATAATGACACAAAAATACTCCAAAATTGAATAATGACACAAAAATTAATGAAGGTTCTACTTGGTAGGTAGAGATTGACTCACATGGTGATTGGTGCCTAATGACATTATCTACTTGTAAAAAACATTACCATTTGTTTATATTTTTTTGAATGCATATGTGATAGATACATTTAATTTTAAATGTGGTACATTTACGTGCTAATTATAAAGAAACATATATGCATTTTAGAGTTTGTTCTTTTTTTTCTTTTCTTTTTTTTAAACACAAAATTTGCAAAAAGAAAAATAGTAATATATTTTTTAATTTTTTTTTATATATTTTATTTAAAAAAATAAAATGTTTAATTTTTTTTGAACTAATAACTCACAATAAAAAAAATAAAGAAAAAAATTAAATCAAATAATATGATAAAAAACATATTATATATATATATATCTTAAACACTACAAAAATAAATCATCAATAATACATCAATTTAAACATTTTTTCAAGTACATCATTGAACTAAGATATTATATGCAATATTATGAATTCATAATTTTCAAGAATTAATGCAAAACTAAGCATAATATTCAAAATGGGAATCTCTCTGCAGGAACACAAGGAGTTAAAAATTCCAAATTCAAAGACACTAAAAATACACCTAAGGAGGATATGAAATAAGGTAGGAAAAACAATAGACAAATACTTAAGGGGATCAATGACCACTTCGTGAATTCATGACACTATAATTAAAGTCATTTCATGGAATATAGGGGGTATCCATGGCAAGAAGTAAAGTGTACTAGTGAAACATGTCAATTAGAGAAAATGAATATTCCTAAAGTCAAGATTTCGACCTCATGATCCAATAAACCAAAAGGAAGTGGGAATGATCACCCTTGTTTTGTAATGTTAAACTTAACATAATTTATTCCTTCATAATATGTCTCACGAGATAAGAACCAAAACTACACAAATATGTATACAATACATCTAATTCTAAATAGTTTATGGCGCAGCCGCACTCGCAGGTACGCCCGCTCACAATATATTCTTTTTCCTTGGCCCAAAGAACTACTAAGTCCTTCTAATCCCCTTATCGGGAATTGTCTACACCCACAGTAACTCTCGTGGTTGATTTCCCCTATCCAAATCGGGAAATCGGACTTCGCGAGATCGTGAGTCCTACAATCACAGATTCGGTTCTTTCAATCCCCCAAAACCTGATCTACGATGACGCCTCTCATCTAGACTTCCCGGTCCATGTGACCATAATCTTCTCCACTATCGGGGCTTCGGAGTTCACGAGAGAGAAGTGTATAGACTTCGTGTCCTCAGGATCCCCGATCCTCCGACCCCGACACACCTTGGAGTTGACCCCTTCGAGGGTTTGACCTTTCAACACCTGTCCCTTAGTGCTAGAGCCTATGGCCCACAATCTTGTCACGATCGGAAAATCGCGTATCGCGATATCGCGATTCCCGTTGCACTTGTTCCCAGAACCTTCTATGTCCCGAACCCGATATGGGGTGACACCTGTTCTCCACTCAAATGCTGTGACTGTGTGGTCGTTAGGTTTCGGAGTTTCACAACTTCTCCTGCAATGATTTTCACATCACCAAAAATCTCGATACACTGATTCCCGATGCACGTGAGAACGGGCTCCTCCACGTCATTGTTCCTTCATCACTCTATCGGACATTGCGCGATCGCGATTCCTGATGCTGTGATTTCTTCACTCCCGGAGTTCATGAAATGTAGAGCCCCGACGCCTCTCCAAATTCCTGACGCGTGTGCTGCCAAAATCAATGGCTAGGATTTCTCCGGAATTTCAGGACTCTCAAGGTCTTTGATTCTTAGCCTTTGAAAACCCGATGATTCCAATATCCCGATGACCTCTTCGAGACTCTCCTCTACTCACTAGAGCTTAACCCCGGTGTAACTTCTACCAAATCCGATGGTTGATGGGAATTCAACTGTTGATCCAGTGGTTCACAAACTTTCGAGCTCGAACTCAGGGTGTGGTCGTAACCTCCTGGCTAATCGGTCGGATTTGATGGCTGGCGGGATTTCCACGAGTTCCCT
>SNQJ01S0042682.1:63740-74388 GCA_010110895.2 Picea sitchensis
GTCTGGTTGGTTAAACAAATATTTCACTCCACTATTATCCATCAATAGTAAGAATTTTCTTCCCATTATATAGTGTCGCCACATTTTTAAGGCATGTATTACTACTGCCAATTCTAAGTCATGAGTGACATAATTTTTCTCGTGTTACTTTAATTTCCGGGACTCATAAAAAATCATGTGCCCTTCTTGAGTTAGATCACCACCTAGTCCCTCTTTACTTGCATCAACACATACTGTGAAATCTTTATCTGGGTCTTCTACCTTCAAAATGGGCGCTAATGCCAATAATTGTTTTAGCTTGTTAAAACTATCTTGACACTTTTGTGACCAGTTAAACTCGGTGCCTTTCTTTTGTAATGACGTGATAGGGCAGGCTATCTTGGAGAACCCTTCTATAAATCTGCAATAATATCCGGTGATTCCCATGAATGATCGGATATGTGCCACATCTTTAGGTACTAGCCATTCCATAATGGATTTTATCTTTTCTGGGTCTACAACAATACCTTTTGAGGAAATGACACATCCTAAATATTGTATTTCCTTTTGATAAAAAATCACATTTGTCGAATTTTGCCTATAGTTTGTGTTTCCTTAGTGTTTGCAAAACTATTCGTAAGTGTTCATCATGTTCCTCCTCCATTTTAGAATAGACCAGAATATCATCGATAAATACTACTATGAACTTGTGTAAGTATTGGCTAAAAATGTTGTTCATCAAGCACATAAATGTGGCTGGTGCACTAGTGAGTCCGAAAGGTATGACTACAAACTCGTAGTGTCTTTATCTTGTTCAAAAAGTTGTTTTGTTTATGTCCTAGTCCTTTATCCTAACTTGATGATAACTAGATCATAAATCCAATTTTGAGAAGACTTTGGCCCCACCAACTTGATCGAACAGATCATTTATCCTGGGTAAGGGGTATTTGTTCTCAATGGTCACTTTGTTTAGTTGTCTATAATCAATACATAGTCTTAGAGTACCGTCTTTCTTTTTCACAAAGAGGATTGGTTCTCCCTATGGCGAGACACTTGGTCTGATATACTCTTTATCCAACAATTCCTGTAATTGTATTTTTAATTCTGTCAGTTCTGGTAGACACATTCGGTAGGGTTCTTTTGAGATAGGAGTTGATCCAGGTAGTAAGTCTATGGAGAAATCTATTTCTCTCCTAGGAGGCAGTTTTGGTATCTCATCAACAAACATGTCTCTGAATTCACGTAGGACAACAAAGTCTTCTGGCTTGAGATTATCTTCTTTTTCTAATAGATTCATCACTTGGATGGTGTAAACTTGACATCTGTTTCTAATACATTTATTGAATTGCATCGCTGAAACTTGTTTGACTGACACAAGTTTTGGTATGCCTTGGGTTGTCCTAACAGTGGCAAAATTATCTTTGTAGCTAAGTATTTTTGTATAACAGTCTAGTATTGCTTTGTGTTGTTCCAACCAATCCATCTTGATAATCATATCATAATATCCTAGTGGTAGGATGTTTAGATTGTTCCTTATCTTTTGACCATCTAAGTTGAACTCAAGATTAGAAATAAAGTTAACTACCTTTCTTTTGGTTCTTGTTGCTAGTTTTACAAGCCAGGATTTTGCATGCTTTTGTTGCTTAAGTTTATTCAACTCTACTACTTCAGGAGTAATATAACTTAACATAGCTCCAGGGTCAATTGAAATAGAAATTCGAGTGTCATGGATTTTACCTTCGATTTCTATCACCGAGGAATGGTGGTCAGCTTGTCGACCATCTATGGCTACATTTATCCGATGCAGAATTTTGCCCATGTCACCCACCGTCGAGGATTCCTGCAAACTGTGGATAGCAGTGTTGTTTGCTGTAATTAAACGTGGATAGTTCCCCCTTAGATGAGGCTCTCCACACTCCCAACACTTTAATGGCTAGTGGGAGTTGTCCCCAAATGTCTTTGTTCCCAGGTTTACCAGTTTACCACTACCTTGTGTGTTCGGATGATTGGAGTGAAAATCCTTCCTTGGGAAACTTTTTGTTGCATTCCGATAAGGAGTTGGCTGGTATCCCTTCTTCCGTTGGTGCATTCCATATTGTTTCTTCTCCTTCCAGGTCTTGGGAAAATCTACCCACTATTTATGCTAGTCATAGGACATTCGTTCCTTCCTGAATGCCTCACTCAAAAATTTGGGGCTTTCAAACTCCATTCTGTCCCAGTAAGCCTGTGGTAAATAGCTTAAGAATCGCTGGATCTTTACTTTATCCTCCTGGATGTACGGTACAAACCTTAATAGTTCCAAAAACTTATTTATAAGGTTCTCCATTATCATTTGTCTGAGTCGTAATTCATAAAATTCTTTTGTCTTCCTTTCATAATAGCTTTCAGAAAGGTATTGTTTCTTGAAATACTTCTTAAAGTCAGACCATTCCAACTATTTCTCTTTTAGGCCCTTGGGCTATTTCAGGTCCTGCCACCAAATGTTGGCCTTCCCCTTCAGATTGTAGATGGCCATTATGACCTTCATGTTGCTGGAATAGTTGTAGATTTGGAAGTATTTTCTTATGTCCAACAACCATGCCTCAACTTCTTCTCCTGTCCTCGATTCTCCATCAAAAGTAGTTGGTTTAATCTTTTAAATTCTCCTTCAAGGTGGTTTGTTTGTTTTCTTTTTCTGTCTGGTATGGTTTTGTCTTTAGCTGAAGGTGTCCCCTTAGATGAACTGTCTCCTTATCCTGTTTTCGCACCAGAATTCTTGGAGGCCCTTTTGTTGACCTCTTCCTCAAGGTTATCATATTTTGGGCTTTTCTTGGTTACTATACTACGCAGCAGGACTTCATTTATCTCTTGTTGTTCATGCTGTGGCTTCTTCAATTTTTCATTGTCGACCTTGAAAACCTGTAGTTCAACAATAAGGTTCCTCATTGTTTCCAACACCTTCGTGGCTGAGCTTTTGTCACTGTTCTGTCTTGGATCTCCAGGAGGTCGTTGTTGTGGATTCTCTTCCGTCATGATTCCTACACCTTCTTGAGCTGCCATTATTCAACACAAAATATAAAAGCTTTCTGTTTATAATCCACAAGATTTTTATTTTTTTTCATCAATCAAACTATATATACTAATCAATTAATGTGGCCCTGTTCAGGCCCAATGTTGTAACTTTTTCTCTAATACCATATTTAATGAACCTCAAATTTATCATAATTTTTTTTTTTCTATGACATAATTCAACTTTGTTTAAGATTAGAATTTAAGAGAAGGTAATATCCAGTTCGATCCATAAAGATATTATTACACCAGTCGAGTTTACTTCGAACATAAAAATTGTCAAAAGTAATCAGTTCTTCACATTTAATTATGCTTGTCATATCAAGTCTAGATCTTCATGATTGCTAGAACAATAGGTAACTTGATTGTCTTCTATGTTCACGTGTAAAGGCGATATTATTATTTTTACTGTAGAAAATTCCCTTTAACTCTCTATTAACATATGTACTTACTTATAAGTAAGTATATACCTATATCTTTCTCCATATAATAATTTAGGTACTAGTCATGCCCCGTACACAGTGACCTATAATATGAACTGTTATTATTATACTTCTATCCCGGTGAAGATCCTTCAATGTTCCCCACCAGTCCATTCATTACAGTATTTGAGTTGTTCCTATAACAATAATTACTACCATGTTTCTACAGCTTTGTGAAGAAGTAGAGGTCAATCAGGTTTCAGTGATCATAAGTGCTGAACAAAACAAAGGACCCCGCTATTTCTGAAATCCGAAATACGGAAAGACTGTGGGACAGCACTTTGCGGTTTTGGGGTTCAGGGTTTCGCGAGTACAAAATCCAAACATCAACACACACAACAACTCTCGAAATTGCGAAATGTGACCAGTACTTCAGTATTTTGCGAGTACAAGTGCCTAAACAAGAACACACAACAACTTCCGAAAATGAAAAAAAAGAAAGGTGAGACCCATATTTTGCGATTTCAGTGTTCGGAACTTCATGAGTTACGGTGTCCAAACATCAACATAAACAAACTTCCGAAATTCGAAAGAAAAGAAAGGTGACACCCACATTTTGGGATTTCAGGGTTCGGAACCTCACGAGTTCCACTTTCCAAATACCAACATTAAAAAACTTTCGAAAATGAGAAAAGGAAAGGTGGGTCCTGCATTTCAAGATTTCAGGGTTCAGAATTTCACGAGTTCTGGTGTCCAAACATCAACATAAACAAACTTCTGAAAAGAGAAAGAAAAGAAAGGTGAGACCTGTATTTCGGGACTTCAGGGTTCATAACTTTTCAAGTTCCAGTGTCCATATATCAACCTAAACAAACTTTCTTAAATGAAAAAAGGAAAGGTGGGTCCTACATTTCGGGATTTCGGGGATCGAAACTTCGTGAGTTCTAATGTCCAAACATCAACATAAACAATCTTCTGAAATGCAAAAGAAAAGAAAGGTGAGACCCATATTTCAAGATTTTGGGGTTCGGAGTTTCATGGTTTTCATAGCCAAACATCCAACATACAACAATTCCCAAATTGTGAAGAAAGGAACTAACATTTCAGGATTTCAGGATTCGGGGTTTCGGGGTTTCAAATGCCAAACAACAACACACAATAACTCTTGAATTTCGAAGGGTGAAAGGGTGTGGGACCAACACTTCGAGATTTTGGGATTTGGGGTTTCAGGGTTTGGAAAATCAAGGGAACATCGCGTAAATGTAACCAGCAAGTCACGAATGTTGAAATTCACATTATTTTCATAATTCTAATATTTTTCTCTTGTACTGGTATTCTTACTTTCCTTCTATGAAACAATAGGTGTAGAAGGATTCAATATCCACTTACTTATCAAAATTCCAAAAAATCTTACTTTTGAGTTTTATATGCATATAATCTATAAAAGGGGTACAATAGGGTAACAGGTTCTGTAAAATGTAACTCCTATTATGTTCACTTAGAGCCTCTTTAAGCAATGCATTAAACGTCAACAATACTAGATCTGTGAATCTATGTAAATACATGAATAACAATATCATTCTATCAGAGTTTGGAAATTATAATTGATGATCCGAGGGATCTGAGTTTGGTTTATGGGGGTTCCCATAATTCTTTAACTTTCTGAATTTTGTACATCTAGTATTTTGACTTCAGGTTAAACCTAACCCGTAGATGGACCAACTTTCTTAAACTCAACTCGTATAAAAATAAATTTGTCTAGCACTTCCAGATTTCGGGAGGGACCACTCCAGAATTTAGATTGTGATTGTAAATTTAATATCACGATAAATGTCATCCACTGAAAGAATTATTTCAAATTTAGAAACAATTAGATGCATAATATCAGTTACACACAAAGCATCCAAGAACAGAGAGGGAAAGTTTTACAATAACACAATTAGATATAATCACTCAACAGATACCTTCCATCAATCAAAACATAGCCATTCAAAATAGAGAGGGGTAGATCAACATATCTGAATCCAATCCACGGGAAGACAAAGGGAACAACCACGTTCCTCCCAACCGTAGAACAGGGCAGCCAAATTCACTTGCCTGATTCACCCCCTAGCCTGACCATGAATCCATGAGAGCGAACTTGGAAACTCCTCCTCAACATTGTCCTTCAATTCCAATAGTTATCCTCTTGCCTCACACTTACTCAACAATGTTCATAACAGAAAGGAAAATCTGTTTCAGCAAGATCCTCTTGCCTCACACTCAATCTGTAGTGTTCATAACAGCAACAGAGCTCGAAAATCTTTTCCCCATCATACTTGGCAGCGTCCTCCCTCCTCACATATGCTATTTATCAATTTTTCCTAGGTCTTTTTTCCCTCCTTTGGGGATTTTCGCAGCTTTCTTAATCCCTAATTCCTAGGGGCTGCCAGTGGCCAAATCTCTGATTTTCCACTTCTAATAATCAACCCAGAGGCAGTTCCAACCTGTTCCCCACTCATGGAGTCATGGTCAGTTGATTTTTAACATGGTTGTTCCATTTGTCCTCCTGCATTTAATATATAAATGTTCTATTTTTATACAAGTGTCATAGTCAACTAGTTAGTTGAGTCAGATCAGATCTCTACCCAACTGTCACAATTATTAATTTAAAAATTCGGAATTGTCATAAATGGCAAGACATTTCCAGATTCGAATTTGCCAAAAATGGAAATAAATTTCCAGCCTATTTCAAAAATAAAAATATTTTATTTTGGGGGGATGTCACATCCTTTCCCCCTTCAGTAAAACACTGTCCTCAATGTTCGTTCCTTTCCTGGAACAGGATTGGATGATATTTTCGCAAATCTCCCTCCAATTCCCAAGGGGCCTCCTCAGGACTAAAGTGCTTCCATTGCAGCTTTACCTGAGTGACAGATCTGTTCCGAAGTGCTATTTCTCTCCGATCCAGAATGCACAGGGTTTCCACCTGGAACTCACATTCGGGTTCCACCTACACGAAGTTCCAATCAGTCATATGAGTAGGGTCATGAATATCATTTTTCAACAAATAAACATGAAATACATTATGAATTCTTAGATTAGCTGGAAGTGCAAGATGATATCCTATGGGTCCAATTCAAGCCAGTATCTCGAGGGGCCCACAAAACTTGGGTGCCAGCTTGGCATAGTTCCCCAACTTTAATGATCTTTTTTGGGCAAGTGACCTTCAAATCCAATTTTGAGAAGATTTTGGCCCCACCAACTTGATCGAACAGATCATTTATCCTGGGTAAGGGGTATTTGTTCTTAATGGTCACTTTGTTCAGTTGTCTATAATCGATACATAGTTTAGAGTAATGTCTTTCTTTTTCACAAAGAGGACTGGTGCTCCCCATGGCGAGACACTTGGTCTAATATACTCTTTATCCAACAATTCCTGTAATTGTATTTTTAATTCTGTCAATTCTGGTAGACTCATTTGGCAGGCTGCTTTAGAAATAGGGGTTGATCTGGGTACTAAGTCTATGGATAAATCTATTTCTCTCCTAGGAGGCAATTCTGGTATCTCATCACCAAACATGTCTCTGAATTCACGTAGGACAGCAAATTCTTCTAACTTGAGCTTATCTTATTTTTTTAATAGATTCATCACTTGGATGGCATAAACTTGACATCCCTTTCTAATACATTTCTTAAATTGCATCACTGAAACTTGTATGAATGACACAGGTTTTCGTATGCCTTGGGTTGTCCTAACAGTACCAAAATTATCCTTGTAGCTAAGTATCTTTGTATAACAGTCTAGTACTGCTTTGTATTGTTCCAACCAATCCATCCTGATAATCATATCATAAGATCTTGGTGGTAGGATGTTCAGATTTCTCCTTATATTTTGACCATCTAAGATGAACTCAAGATCAAAAATAAAGTTAACTACCTTTCTTTTAGTTCTTGTTGCTAGTTTTACAAGCCAAGATTTTGCATGCTTTTGTTTCTTAAGTTTATTCAACTCTACTACATCGGGAGTAATATAACTTAACGTAGCTCTAGGGTCAATTGAAAAAGAAATTCCAGTGTCATGGATTTTACCTTCGATTTCTACCATGGAGGATTGGTGGTCAACTTGTCGACCATCTATGGTTGCATTCATCTGATGCAGACTTTTTCCCATGTCACCCACCTTCGAGGCTTCCTGCAAATTGTGGATAGCAGTGTTGTTTGTTGTAATTAAACCTAGACAGTTCCTCCTTAGATGAGTCTCTCCACACTCCCAACACTTTAATGGCTCACGTGAGTTGTCCCCAAACTTCTTCATTCCCAGGTTTACCGGTTTACCGCTACCTTGTGTGTTCAAATGATGGAGTGAAAATCCTTCCTTGGGAAACTTTTTGCGGCATTCCAATAAGGAATTGGCTGGTATCCCTTATTCCGCTGGTGCATTCCATCTTGCTTCTTATCCTTAAAGGTCTTGGGAAACTCTACCCGCTGTTTATACTGGTCATAGCACATTCGTGCCTTCCTGAATGCCTCACTCAAGGATTTGGGGTTGTCAAACTCGATTCTGTCGCAGTAAGCCTGTGGAAAATAGATTAAGAATCGTTAGATCTTTACCTTGTCCTCCCAGATGTATGGTACGAACCTTAATAGTTCCATAAAATTATTTATAAGGTCCTCCATTGTCATTTGTCCAAGTCGTAATTTGTAAAATTATTTCGTCTTCCTTCCATAATATCTTTCAAAAAGGTATTGTTTCTTGAAATCCTTCTTAAAGTTGGACCATTCCAACTGTTTCTCTTTTAGGCCCTTGGCTAATTTCAGGTCCTGCCACCAAATGTTGGCCTTCCCCTTTAGATTGTAGATGGCCATTCTGACCTCCATGTTGTTGGAATAGTTGTAGATTTGGAAGTATTTTTTTATGTCCAACAACCATGCCTCGACTTCTTCTCCTGTCCTGGATTCTCCATCAAAAGTAGCTGGTTTAATCTTTTTAAATTCTCCTTCAAGGTGGTTTGTTTGTTTTCTTTTTCTGTCTGGTATGGTTTTTTCTTCAGCTGAAGGTGTCCTCTCAGACGAACTGTCTCCTTTTTTTCTTTTCGCACCAGAATTCTTGGAGGCCCTTTTGCTGACCTCTTCCTCAGGGTTATCATCTTTTGGGATTTTCTTGGTTACTATACTACGCAGCAGGACTTTAGTTCTCTCTTACTGTTCCTAATGTGTCGTCTTCAATTTTTCATTGTAGGCCTTGAAAACCTGTAGTTCAACAATAAGGTTCCTCATTGTTTCCAACACCTCCGTGGGTGAGCTTTCGTCATTGTTCTGTCTTGGATCTCCAGGAGGTCCTTGCTGTGAATTCTCTTCCATCCTGATTTCTGCACCTTCTTGAGCTGCCATTATTCAACACAAAACATAAAATCTTTTTATTTGTAATCCATAAGATTTATTAGTTTTTTCATGAATCAGAATATATATACCAAGCAATTAGTGTCGCCATGTTTAGGCCCAGTGTTGTAACTTTTGCTCTAATACCATATGTAATGAACCTCAAATTTACCATAATTTTTTATTTTTTTTTCTATGACATAATTCAACTTCATTTAAGCTTAGAATTTAAGAGAAGGTAAGATTCAATTCGATCCATAAAGATATTATTACACCATTCAAGTTTACTTTGAACAGAAAAATTGTCAAAAGTAATAAGTTATGCACATTTAATTATGCTTGTGATTGCAAGTCTGGATCTTCATGACTACTAGAACAGTAGGTAACTTGACTGTCTGCTATGTGCACGTGTAAAGGTGATATTATTATTTTTATTGTAGAAAATTTGCTTTAACTCTCTATTAACATCTGTACTTACTTACAAGTAAGTATATGCCTATATATTTCTCCATATAATAATTTAGGTACGAGTCATGCCCCGTACATAGTGACCTGTAATATGAACTATTATTATTAAACTTCTATCCCGATGAATATCCTTCAACAATTTGAGTTGTTCCTATAACAATAATTCCTACTATGTTCCTACAGCTTTGTGAAGAAACAGAGGTCAATCAAGTTTCGGTGATCACAAGTGTCGAACAAAACAAAGGAACTAGTTGTTGCCAAAATACGAAATACGGAAAGACTGTCGGCCAACACTTTAGTGTTTCGGGGTTCGAGGTTTCGCAAGTACAAAATCCAAACATCAACACACACAACAACTCCCGAAATTGCGAAATGTGACCAGTACTTCGGGATTTCGTGACTACAAGTGCCCAAACAACAACACACAACAACTTTCTAAAATACCAAAAAGGAAAGGTGAGACCCGTATTTCGGGATATCAAGGTTCAAAACTTTGTGAGTTCCGATGTCCAAACATCAACATAAACAAACTTCCGAAATGTCAAAGAAAAGAAAGGTGAGACCCGTATTTCGGGATTTCAAGGTTCAAAACTTCGTGAGTTCCATTGTCCAAATACCAACATAAACAAACTTTCAAAAATGTGAAAAGGAAAGGTGGGTCCCTCATTTCGGGATTTCGGGGTTCGGAACTTCGCAAGTTCTAGTGTCCAAACATCAACATAAACAAACTTCCGAAATGCGAAAGAAAAGAAAGGTCAGACCCGTATTTCAGGACTTCGCGGTTCAAAACTTCACGAGTTCCAGTGTCTAGATATCAACATAAGCAAACTTTCAAAAATGCAAAAAGGAAAGGTGGGTCCCGCATTTTGAGATTTTAGTGTTCAGAACTTCGCGAGTTCCAGTGTCCAAACATCAACATAAAAAAACTTCAGAAATTTGAAATAAAAGAAATGTGAGAACTGTATTTCAGGATTTCAGGGTTCAGGGTTTCACGGTTTTCATAGCCAAACATCCAACATACAACAATTTCCGAATTGCGAAGAAAGGAACTAACATTTCAGGATTTCGGGATTCGGGGTTTCAGGGTTTCAAATGCCAAACAACAACACACAAAAACTCCCGAATTCCGAAAGGTG
Source organism: Picea sitchensis (assembly GCA_010110895.2). Classification (NCBI taxonomy): domain Eukaryota; kingdom Viridiplantae; phylum Streptophyta; class Pinopsida; order Pinales; family Pinaceae; genus Picea; species Picea sitchensis. The sequence goes on from SNQJ01S0042682.1 coordinate 74,155, forward strand.
AAAGGGTGTGGGACCAACACTTTGGGATTTCGAGATTCGGTGTTTCAGGGTTTGGAAAAGCAAGGGAACTTCGCATAAATGTAACCAACAAGTCCCGAATGCTGAAATTCACATTATTTTCATAATTCTCAGATTTTTTCCTTGTACTGGTATTCTTACTTTTGTTCTGTGAAACAATAGGTGTAGAAGGATTCAATATCCGCTTACTTATCATAATTCCAAAAAATCTAACTT
>SNQJ01S0042683.1:15855-36265 GCA_010110895.2 Picea sitchensis
TAGCTGGAAATTCAGAAATTTTCAGGTTTGAGTAGTTGAGATTACATGTTGTGAGTGTTTTAGGGTTTTTAAGGCTTATACATTCAAAATTGTGATTCAAACAATGGAACATTGTGATATATTTAATTCTTGATTCGAACTATAATTACCCAAAAAATAAAAATAACTTAAAACATTTAAACTATGCTTATTTTTTTCCATTCAACACAATCACAAGCATCAACATGGACTTAGTGTTTAAGTTAATTGTGGACAACCTTGTTACCTTTAGGATCATTGCACAGGAGTGATGTAATGATAAAACCGATCTCCTTTGTTGTTTCGTGGATTTTAGAAAAGCTTTTGACATTGTGCCTAGGACTAACCTCTCGAATAGGTTAGAAGAGCTTAAAGTCCCTTTCAAGTTGAGAGTTTCTACAGTAAGGTTATATGAGAAAGTTATTGCCAAGTTTAGGAACACTAAGGGCTGGTTGGAAGAAATTAATTGTAATATAGGAGTCAAGAAAGATTGTCCCCTATCCCCTACCATTTTCGGCATTTATATTGATAAGTTAGAAGATTGTTTGGAGGACGCAAGTTTTGGTGGCCCAACTCTCGCTAGCATAGTGTTGATGTTTGAATCTGTTAAGACCGAAACAACAACCTCACAAGGATATGAATCCCCCTATGTTTTTAGAGAAGTGGTACTCCTCTTTGGCTTATTATTTTCTTTGAAATTTTCAAGTCAAGAGAATAATATAGGACCATGTCAAACAACATAACCAAATCTTCAATGCCCAAGAAATTTCAAATGTTGAAAAGAAAAACATATATATATATATATATATANGAGAGAGAGAGAGAGAGAGAGAGAGAGAGAAAAGTGGACCAGGAACCTCAAACACCACACATTACAGAAAATATGGAAAATGATAAAATCCTCACATCCATCACAGTTTAATGAAAATTCTGATCAAATTCGAAATAAAAAGAAATGGCCCAATAGCACAAGATAACTTTGAAAGAGTACTACTTATTGAGATCAAAATAAGATTTTGATAGATCAACTTCAAATATCTTATACTCAAAACTCAGAGTTATAAAGTACAATCAAAACTGATCCCGACATAGTTCTCTGGAATTTTTCAAAAATAATAATGTATATTACAATGCTTGAAATTTAAATGTGTTTGTCCATTAGTGGATCGGGATTGGGGCTTTCGTGGACCATAAAAATATTTACAAGAAATAAGTTGAAGGAAAGAACATGGATAAGAGTGTGAACATCAAGGTCTTGAAAGAAGACAAAGAGGAAATTATTAGAATTCGGTTATACATTTCTAATGAAAGAATAAATATAACTGGATGAACTCTGATAAAGAAGAAGGTATGTAATCAATATGGACTTACTATGATGGAATCTCTCTCTTTCATTTGCTTGTTGATGCGCCTTTTAAATATTTGCTTGTTGCGGTTAAGTGGTCGGTTGTAACTACTTCCGTTGGAATTTCAAAATTATGGATAATAGACTTGTTTAACCATTCTTGAATGTATTCTCTTAAGGGAGCAACAGTCACTTCTTGGTTTAGTTTGATATTAAACAATTCACCCTTAATTTCTCTATGGTCAATAGATACATTTTGCAATGTATTTTCAATGTCCTCATTTTTATTTGTGTATTCAACAAGCCAACGATCAATGTCATCATATGTATACTCAATCATGCTATCAAATTTTCCGACCGACATTTTCTTTAAATTTTCAACTTGTTCTTCAAATTGATGTCTAGTCATAAGCATTGAACTTGATATTAAATTAGGATCTATAACTTCAATATTAGTACCCACAATATCCAATCTTATGATCTTCGAGTATGCTTCAGTCTTTTTTCCGTGACAATTCATTTAATTGATTTAACAACCCATTTAATGTATTAATTCTTTCAATCCAAAATGTCTTTAATTGTTTTATACGACTATGGGAGGGAAAATTTTCTTGTTTTCTCCTTTGATCTGTCATTGCCGAGACTTTTGCTACAAGCATAGAAACTCCATCTGTGAGAAATCCTTCATCATTATTCAAATATGCATTTTAATATTATTGAGTGTTCTAAATTTTGAGGCCAAGAGAAGCAAATATTTTTGTTAAGTCCCATAATTCTAAAATAAGCGACATTCTTTTCTTTATATTCTCTTCGACAAAATGTCGGGTGGTAATGATTAAAATTGAAATTCCTTTCACCCTCAGACTTGGTTATGGAGTTCCTTGAAGGATTATATCAGGTTGTATCATGGAAAATGGGGTAGCCAATATAGGTGGAGGCATGAGAGTTGCTTCCAATTCTTTGAATCTCTTCTTTAGCCTAAGATTCTCTTCTTCCATATTAATTATTGAAACATCCAATGCATCCCCTGTGACCTTATGAATTGAAGTAAATTTTGATGGAAACATATTCTTAGTATCAATGGTAGACCATGACTTTCCCCTTTTACTCATTGAGTTTATTTCAAAAATCAATTTCTTTGAAGACTTATCAAATAAGGCATTTTGTACAGAAAAGGTTTCTTCGTCAGAGAAGACTTCATCTTGAACAACCAATGCAACACACTGTACATTTCCTTGGGCACATTCTTCTTCATCCAGAAACTGGATATTTTCAATATCAACATCTAATTCCATACCATCAAGCAAGATATCATTTTCAGGTGCATTTTGTTCTTCTACCTCTTGTTGAGAATTAATTCTTTTCCTTTTCACTTTTAATTTATGGGGGTTTCCCAAACTTCATTAAGGAGGGTTTCTTTCTTCATCATAACCTGAATTATTATTTAGGGGTTTTCTTTGTTGGGTCATTGTAGACTAAGAATTTATTTTAGGAAAAACACTTATGTGAGAGACAACGGATGACTAAGCATTTCTTTTACTTGAGAGTTTCCCTCTTTGCTTATAATTTTCTATAGTGCTCACAATAGTTTCTATGTCATTGGATTTTTTATCAACACTTTGAACAGGAGGGTCATGACTATCCTTCCTCTGAGTGTATTGACTAATATGGGACTAAGTCCAACTAATATCATGTGATTATAAAAACCATGGTTAGGGTCAAACCCTTTGTTTTCTTCTGCAAATTTCAAATTAAACTGGTCAAAATAAGAGGTACATATTCATCAATCTTCCAAATTCCTCTCAAAATAATTTCGCCAACTTTCCAAGGCAAAGGAATAGATTGCTTTTTCCTCTTTCAGTAAAAGACATGAAACCAGAACTTGTAATGTCTTGCCACCTCTATAATGAATGATTTGTCCGACACATAGTAAGGGAGAAATATAGTCTTTTCATGGGAATAGAAAATCCTAATGATGTTGTAATTATCCATTTTTTCTAGAACTCCCTTTGTATTCAAAAAGGTCGATACTTCCAATGAAACCCTGGAAGTATCTTCTCCAAAGAGTAATTTCTTAAATTCAGACACAAAAGCATTGTAAACTTCCTAAAAATAATGGATAACTTTCTATCTCCAGAGAGCTTGATACCACATGTTCACATCGTTGACCTTTGAATTTATCCTTTTTCTGACATTCAAACCTTTAAAAATATGACAGCATGTGATAGAAAATATTAGATAGGATGCCATATAGAAATTTTTCTCAGTTTTAAAATTCATTAATTGTGCAGTAATCTCATTGGATATGTTCTTCATCCAGTCGAAGACAACATTCTCATGAACTATGAAATGAAAGATATATAGGGCCAGCCGGGGAATAGTTGTTGTAGAATCTTGACCAGTAATTCTTGTAAACGACCAAGAAATTTCCTTTAAAGAACTAACCTGAATTTTGGATAAGTCTTTCAGCATTGCAGTGGGGTCTTTTAGATATTCTTGCAGGAGCTCAATTCCATTGTTTTTCCCTTTAAGGAAATTTCTAGCCTCTTCTCCTTTGTATACTAAGTTCGGCTCTGGTAATTTTAACATTTTCTTGACGACTAAAGGTGCCAATGAAACAGGGGAGGCACTCTATAATGGAATGGTTCTTCTGTTTTGGAAAAATTTATCAATGCACCAGGTAACAATATATTTTCACTCGAAAACCTCAGGGACGCAACTAGCAAAAACTATTCCTGATGTCCAAACCTTATTATTATCTTTATTTCGCAATGTTGAATAGTACCAATATGCTCTCGACCAGTGGTAATTGCGATATTCTTTGGCAAATAAATTCAAAGCATCCCCACATAATTGTTTTTTTCTCTCGTCCATCTTCAACAAGTTGACAGACTTCTTTGTAATACTGCTTATAGCAGTGAAATAATCCTGAAGTTAGATTTTTTATGAAAGCATTAACTTGAAATGAATGTGATTTTCCTCGATAAAAACATCATTAATAACGACCTTTTCAGAAATCAATTTAGCAGTTGAGTCTGTAGAAATAGCATTTAATATGACTCCAAAAATGTAAAGAAAAGGGACATATCACGGTCGGGAGTCGGAGTGGAAGAATTTAAATGAACAATGTAAGTCTGCGAGTTCGTCATGGATTAAAATGGCTAAGTATTGAGACATGTTGGACACGATTGTGAAAGATAGAAAGGCATCAAATATGATTCCACGAGCCTGTGAATGAAAAATAAACTAAGTATTTATGACGGGTCAAAAGAAGAAAAGAAGGCAGACCATGAGTCTACGAGTCCTCCAACCTGCGAATATGACAAAAATGACTAAGGATGGTAGAAATCATGGATTATGGAGAGGAGAAAGGAAAGTATAAGATATATGAGAGGGAAATTTCAAGGGACGGAAATAGGCTTAAAAGAAAAATAAGTGCAGGAAAAGAAGAAAGAAGGAAAGACATATGGGGTTTAACACATAGTCATCATCCTCCTTTTCTATGTTGATGATATTGTTCTTATGGTGAAGAGTCCCTATGAATGAAGTAAGCAACTAATAACCCTCAAGGATTTCTACTCTAGCATTGGCATGATTGTGAACACTGAAAAAACAAAGGTTATAATAATCAAATCCAAAAGGATCACCTATGATACTTTTGTTTATGACAACAATATCTTGGAGGAAGTTCCTTCATACAAGTATCTTGGAATAAATATCCACCACAAGCTCAATTGAAACTATAGCGTTGAAAAAAGGATAAATGGAGAGTGGAAATCTTATTATGCTCAAAAATAATTGTAAAGCAAACGACCTTTAGCTTTGGGATAAAAATAAAATCCTCTTTCACACTCTTGTCACTCTGGTTATCTTATATGGATGTGAAGTTTGGGGTTGCAGTATATCTAGAGAATCCTGGAGAAAGATAGAACAAATCCAAAAGAAATTTATAACTTATAAACTAAAAATTAAGAGAAATACACTCTATCATATCCTCCTCATAGAAGGAAGCCTTCCCCCCATTGAGAGCATTGTTATGATTAGGTACCTAAAGCACAAGAACAAGATAAACAAAATGGATGACAATAGGCTCCCCAAAACTACTTCAAACTCTAGCCAAAACTGCCAACGGCTCAAGCAAGGATGGCATAAATATGTCAATTCTTAGCTAAATCATTGGGGAATACAAGAAGAAGCTATCATGCAGAATATCGATAATATTAAAATATTATCACTTATAAATTTAAGGAGAATATGTGTTGTGATAAAGAATTAATGGATAAAAGAAAATTAAGATACTACAAGGAGGTGGTCAATCATAATTTAGAAGATCAAAATTTCCTCTTTGTTTTGAAAAGTGCAAAGAATAAAATCAATATTTCTAAAATAAGAACAAACTCTCACGAGCTACATAATGAAACTGGGTGTTGGACAACTCCCAAAACATTGTGGGATGAGAGAATATGTCACCTTTGTGACACTAAGTGAGTAGAAGATGAAAAACACTTCCTCTTAGATTGTCGTGCCTATTCCCATATTAAATCCCAATTTAAAAATATTTTCCACATTACCGACCTTCCTAACCTCCTAAGTCATCAAAACTATGGTGATCTTGGAACGTTTCTCTCAATCCTTTTTAAACATAAAAATACAATTTTAAAGAAATTGAAGTAATATCTTGCCTTCTTAAGGTCCAATAGACCAATTAGTCTCAGTGGACATTAATCGTCATCATCCATCATTCATATATATATTTACCTTTATCATTTATTAATTAATGACCATTTATAAAAAAAAAATACATCAACACCAAAAATATCAACACAAACTAGATTTATACATAATTCTTTTGTTAGCATTATTTTTAAATAAAAATAAACATTAATGTATTTTTCTTGTATGTATTAATAATAAAAAACATCAACGTGGTTGAAATTTATCCATTTTTTTTTATAATGGACATTTTTTTTTAACAAGTGTTGCATGGCAGCGTAGTCCCTGCCAGGTTGGAATGGGAATAAATGTGATCGAGTACAGACATGTGGGTAGGAAGTTGAACTAGATGTGGTTTCCATGCAGAATATAATATTCCCAAATTAGTTTTTTCCCGAAATTTATAGAAAATAATTAACATTTAAAAGGTTATTGGACACAAAATTTAGCATTCTCGAAGTAGTTTTCTACATACATTCATGGACAAAAAAACCAAAAAATAGTTGGATCATGGGTTCTCAGGCTGGCGGGTTGAAAAATGGGCTTCTGTTGTTCTGTGTCCTACAAATAGCACCCAAAGTTCCGGGACATACAAATTGACAATCAAACTTGTGGACTATTTGAAATTTAAGGGTCTGCGTTTGTTACATAGGTTCATGAACAAAAGCACAAAATTAGTTTTCTTTAAAAGAAGGGCTCTTGAACATAAGAAATTGAAATTTATCAAATTATAGGTTCCTGGACGGCATAAATTATCCATACCAAATATGTAATTTGATTAAGTAGATATATAGAGCATGGACAAGACCCTCATTCCGGGTTCTCGGGCTGGTGGACTGGATATTGGGCTTATGTTGTTCTGTGCCCTACAAATAACACCGAGAGTTCTGTGATATACAAATTGACAATCGGACTTGCAGACTATTTGAATTTTTGGGTCGCAGGTTCTCGGGTTGGTAGGCTGAAAATTGAGCTTCTGTTGTTCCGTGGCCTACAAATAGCACCCAAAGTTCATGGACAAAAACACCAAAAAAATAGTTGGATAGCGGGTTCTCGGGTACATACCAAATATTTAATTTGATTAATTAGATATATAGAGCATGGACGAAACCCTCATTCCGGGTTCTCGGGATGGCGGGCTGAAAATTGGGCTTCTGTAGTTCTATGCCCTACAAATAGCATGAAGATTTCCGCGATATACAAATTGACAATTGGACCTGCAGACTATTTGAATATTCGGATCGCGAGTTCTCGGGTTGGGGGGGCTGAAAATTGGGCTTCTATTGTTTCGTTCCCTACAAATAGCACCCAGAGTTCGTGGACAAAAACACCTAAAAAATAGTTTGATCGCAGGTTCTCGGGTTGGGGGGCTAAAAAATGCTTCTATTGTTTTTTTCCCTGCAAATAGCACCGAAGGTTCCGCGATATACAAATTGAAAATCGGATTTACATACTATTTCAATTTTTTCATCGCGGATTCTCGGGAGGGCGGGCTGAAAATTGGGCTTGTGTTGTTATGTGCCCTACAAATAGCACCCAGAGTTCTGGGACATACAAATCGACAATCATACTTGTGGACTATTTGAAATTTAAGGGCCTATGTCTGTTGCATAGGTTCGTGGACAAAAGCACAAAATTAGTTTTCTTTAAAACAAGGGCTCCTGGACACAAGAAATTGAAATTTATCAAATTATAGGTTCCTGGATGGCATAAACTATGCATACCAAATATGTAATTTGATTAAGTAGATATATAGAGCATGGACGGAACCCTCATTCCAGGTTCTCGGGCTAGCGGGTTGAATATTGGGTTGTTGTTGTTATGTGCCCTACAAATAAACACGAGAGTTCCGCGATATACAAATTGACAATCGAACTTGCAGACTATTTGAATTTTTGGATCGTGGGTTCTCGGGCTAGCGGGCTGAAAATTCGGCTTCTGTTGTTCCGTGCCCTACAAATAGCACCCAGAGTTCATGGACAAAAACACCCAAAAAATAGTTGGATCGTGGGTTCTCGGGTACATACCAAATATGTAATTTGATTAAGTAGATATATAGAGCATGGATGGAACCCTCATTTCGGGTTCTCGGGCTGGCTGGATGAAAATTGGGCTTCTATAGTTCTGTGCCCTACAAATAACACGAAGAGTTCCATGATATAAAAATTGACAATTGGACTTGCGGACCATTTGAATATTTGGATCGCAGGTTCTCAAGCTGGCGGGCTGAAAATTGGGCTTCTGTTGTTATGTGCCCTACAAATAGCACCCAAAGTTCGTGGACAAAACCACCAAAAAAATAGTTGGATCACGGGTTGTCGGGTTGGGGGATTAAAAATGGGCTTCTATTGTTCTATGCCCTACAAATAGCATCGAGATTTATGTGATATACAAATTGACAATCGGACTTGCAGACTATTTGAATTTTTGGATCGCGGGTTCTCGGGCTAGCGGGCTGAAAATTGGGCTTGTGTTGTTCTGTTCCCTACAAATAGCGCCTAGAGTTCCGCGATATACAAATTGACAATCGAACTTGCGAACTATTTGAAACTTAAGGGCATGCATCTGTTACATAGGGTCATGGACAAAAGCACAAAAAAACTAGCATTCCTGATTTAGTTTTCTTTAAAACAAGGGCTCCTGGACACAAGAAATTGAAATTTATCAAATTATAGGTTCCTCAAGAGCATAAATTATACATACCAAATATGTAATTTGATTAAGTAGATATATAGAGCATGCATGGAACCCTCATTCTGGGTTCTCGGGCTGGTAGGCTAAAAATTGGGCTTTTGTTGTTTCGTGCTCTACAAATAGCACCAAGAGTTTCGCGATATAGAAATTGACAATGGGACATGTAGACTATTTGAATTTTAAGGGGCTCGTGTCCAAAAAATTTAGTATTCCTGAATTAGTTTTTCTTACATACGTTTTACATACACTGGTGGACAAAAACACACAAAAAATAGTATTGACGTCTGTTACATAGGCTGGTGGACAAAAGTATAAAAAAAATAGCATTCTCGAATTAGTTTTCTTTAAAATAGGTTCTCCTGGACACAAGAAATTGAAATCTATCAAATTATAGGTTCCTTGACAACATAAATTATACATATCAAATATCTAATTTTATAAAGTAGATATTTACTTTTATACATACTAAATATGTATTTTTATAAAGTATGGGGATGATATTTTATAGAGCATGCACGAAGCCCTCATTCGATACTTAAGCATTTTTTGGATCGTGGGTTCTCAGGTTGGCGGGTTGAAAATTGGGCCTCTGTTGTTCCATGGCCTATAAAGAGCACCCATAGTTCCGTGATATACAAAATGACAAGCGGACTTGCAAACTATTAGAATTTTAAGGGCCTCTGTGGCAAGCAGTATGAAGGACAGGTGGTAAAAATGCAAGAAATGATAATTTTGAAAATAACTAGGAAAGAGAAAAACGCAAAGAATTAGCATTCCCGAATTAGGTTTAGCCAATTTTTGGATCGCGGGTTCTCGGGCTGGGGAGCTAAAAATTGGGCTTTTGTTGTTTCATGCACTACAAGTAGCACCCAGAGTTCCGCGATTTACAAATTGACAGTCGGATTTGCGGACTATTTGAATTTTAAGGGCCTACGTCTGTTACATAGGTTCATGGACAAAATCACAAAAAAACTAGCATTCCCGAATTAGTTTTCTTTAAAATAAGGGCTCCTGGACACAAGAAATTGAAATTTATCAAATTATACATACCAAATATGTAATTTGACTAGCTAGATATATAGAGCATGCACAAAACTCTCATTCCATAATTAGGCAGTTTTTGGATTGCGGGTTCTTGGGTTGGGGACCTGATAATTGGGCTTATGTTGTTCCATGCCCTACAAAAAGCACCGAGAGTTCCGCGATATACAAATTGACAATTATACTTGCAGACTATTTGAATTTTAAGGGGCTCGTGTCGAAAAAATTTAGCATCAGCGAATTAGTTTTCTGTACATACGTTTTACATACGCTGGTGGACAAAAGCACAAAAAATAGTACAAATGTCTGTTACATAGCATGGTGTACAAAAGGACCAAAAAAATAGCATTCTTGAATTAGTTTTCTATAAAACAGGGGCTCCTGGACACAAGAAATTGAAATTTATTAAAGTATAGGTTCCTGCACAGCATAAATTATACATACCAAATACGTAATTATATAAAGTAGATATTTACTTATATACATAGGAAATATGTACTTTTATAAAGTATGGGGATGAGATTTCTGTGGGCCTCTGTTGTTCCATGGCCTAAAAAGAGTAGCCAGAGTTTTGTGTTACATTTATATAAAATAATAATAAAACGTGTTACATATTCGTGGAAATTTAAACAAACATGTGTGTGTGTGTGTGTGTGTGTGTGTGTGTGTGTGTGTGTGTGTGTGAAATATGGTATCATCTTCACATTTAGCATAGCTTAGGATAAAAATATAGGAACACATAAATATATAAGGAGACAAAAGAATAGTTTTATTTGGAATATATGAAAAAAATAATTGTTTGTTACATATTCCTGGAAATGTAAATGTGTTTGTCATATAGAATGGGATTGGGGCTCCCGCGGACCATAAGAGAAATATGTAAAAGAAATAGGAGTGTGGAAAGTAATACATGAAAAGTAGAAATGGGAAGATATCAGTTTTTGGCTATAGATTTGTATTCAGAAAAGGTGGAATAACTGGATTGATAAAGAAAGGACTATCAGTATACACTTACAGGCATGGTACATATAAGTAATTTTGGTATTTGCTTGCTTGAATAACTGGATTGATAAACAAAGCATTTATACCGATGTTCCATATAAGTAATTTTTCTATTTTCTTGCTGATGGATTTCCCTATTGGATTTTGTCGGCGACCCAATTCAAATTCTCTTCAATATAGCTTCTCAAGGGGGCGACGTTGATGTCATTCCAGATTTTAATGATGAAAAGTTCATTTTCTAAATCGATTAGGTCAATAGAAAGATTACACAGAGCTCGATGAATGCCTCCATTCTGTACCAAATACCGGACTAGCCAGTTGTCCACGTCTTGTTCATGATATTCAATAATCCTGTAAAAAAATTCTAATGACAAGGCCTTAAAATTATCAAATTATTTATCAAAAGCTTTCTTGGTTAACGCCAGCGAGTTAACGATTAAGCTGGGATCCTGGAAGTCGTTTTTCCTTCCGGGTAACTCTATTTTGGTGAGCTTTGTGAATAATGTTTCTTTCTTTGATATTGCTTGCTCACATGATTGTATGATGAGATACAGGCTCTTCACCTTCTCTTTCCAGCATGCTTCTAATTGAGTGAGCCATTTTTTGGACGAGAGATCATGTTGTCTTCTTGTCGTGTCTGACATGTTGTTGACATGAAAGGCAAAAGGGATGACCGTGTGCACATAGAAAGTTTATTCATTCTTTAAATCCATCTGCAAAAGTTGGAGCAAGTTATGTGCCCTTCTTCCCAGGGAATCCATATTCTGTGATGTTTCCCAGGCCTTAGTAATCAGCTCCATTATTTTGTTGATATTTTTCTCCACATACCCTCTACAGGATGCGAGGAAGATGGACGAGCCTTTTAGATTTGCTACAGGGGTGCAGGTAGTCACAGGCATGGCTATTTCCAAAGGATTGCCAAGCAATGGCATAGGAAACAAAGCTTCCTCTAATTCCTTAATCCAGTTCTTTAGTCTGGAATTCTCGGCCTCAATGACTCCAACCGAATCATGAAGAGCATCTCCAATTTCCATGTGAAGTTGAGAGATTTTGGATGCCTGCATATTGGCAAGGTCAAGTTATGAACGATGTTTTCTTTTCTTATTTTTTACATCTCTTTTTTCAATGATTATTTTTTTTTATTCGTTTTCAAAAACAACACTCTCGAACACGAAGGATTCATCTTCATCAAAAAATTTGGTATCAACTATGTCCATTGGGTAGACATGTTGAGTTGTGTCTCTGGGCTGATCAAGGTTGCAGAATATGTTATCCAGATCAGCGTCAAGATCCATGTTTTCACTCTAAATTTCGGGTTGCTTCGCCTCCCCTACAATTATTTTTCCCTTCTTCTGCATGGGAAGCTCGTGAGGAAGATGTTCACTATATATCTACAAAACTGTTGTGGAGTTGCTTCCACTAGTTTATGAAAACTTTGGTTTGCTCCAGACGCAGCTTGAAATGAAGAAATGGAGGGGACAATATAACCCCCCAGAAACGTTGGTTCAGTGCGTGCGAATGGAAAATCTCCTCATTAATGAAAATATCTATGCGTGTTGTATGGTGACATGTTAGAAGTAAATCTTAATTATTGCATACTTAGAAGTATGAAGGTGGTGGTTATGGTGAAGAAAATTTAAGGATTTGAGGTTTCGTGAAGGAACCAAGCTGATGGCATGCAAATGACATTCCATGGTATTTGAAATTAATACTAGGAATGGATAACAAAAGCCTCCGCAAATATTGCATTAATGGAAAAACTTCTTGAGCCTTGTGCGCATCAATGACAGCTTAGACGGTGCCTGCAGGATGACCTGTTGGCAATAAAGATTTAGAAACAAGACACACACACACACACACACACACACACACACACACACATATATATATAAACATTATTTCTTATTATGGACACGTGCGAAGGTGACGGGAACGGGGAAGAGAAAGCAAGGAAGGAATCACCAAGTCTGAAACTGTATGGTGAAACTGGTGAGTGTCTAATGGTGAAACTGCATAAGTCGGAATTGTTGACTGCAAAACGCGTAAAACGTAAGAGGGCATGATGGTGCAGTTCAGCGGAGGGTTTGTATATTTGCAGAATTGTGGGAAAGTGGCTAAGTATGGAAAGTGTGACTTTGTGTAGGCTTTTAGGGAACATAGCAAAGGGAAGCATGTACAGTCTTTGTATCATGGGTTCTCGGGCTGGCGCGCTCAAAAGTGGGCCTCTATTGCTTTGTGTGTTACAAATAGTACCCAGACTTGCGTGATATAGAAATTGAGGAGCGGACTTGCGAGATGAACATTGCACTTCTATTGTTCCTTGTTTTCCAAACAATACTCAGAGTTTGCAAGCCCAGGATGGAAATTGTTTACGGATCGGACTTCCACGATATACAAATTTTGATATTCCACAATTTAATTGGCTAGTTGGGCATTGCACTTGTATCGGTCTGTGTCCCCCAAACAACACTTGGAGTTCCACGATATACAAATTTATAGGTATGGATATTAGATTTCATACATCATGTATGGATCCATGATTACATACTTAGTCACTTTTTGGATCGTGGGTTCTTGGGCCGGCGGGTTGAAAATTGAGCCCCTATTGTTCTGCGTCCTACAAGTAGCACCCAGACTTCCATGATATACAAATTTATCGGTGGAATTTGGGTTGGCTCGATCAACATTGTAATTTTATTTTCCCATCTACTCCACGCAGCCCTGGGAGTTTCATGATATACAAGTTGAAAGACGGACTCCAGGACTGGCAAGTTCAAGATTGTGATTGTCTACATGTATAAAATATAACATATATGTTATATAGCTAACATTATCTAAAAACATTATTTTCAAGTACTAAATTATTAATAATGAATATTGATATTGTACAATTTAATTAAAGAAAATTAGCAAATGAGTCACAAGCTTCGAGCGAAGTCTCGGGTGCAATATTAGATGGACATGAAATCTGCCACCCCGTCGTCTGGGAACCCGCGAGCATAGACATGGATTACCAAGTTTTCGATGCAAGATGTACATTCGGAACACGTGGAACGATATTTTAATAAGGCATAGCGGGGGACCCATGGGCATAAAATTGGCTAAGCAAACCAAAGGGCCTGATCCAACTCGTAGTGCATATTTCAGAATTCATGTGCAACACCAACTGTGTAGAAACTAGGAAAAACTAAATATGCACCTTTATAAAGTATGGACATGAGATTTTATAGAGCATGTACGGATATCGCATTCCATAATTGGCCACTTTCTGGATCACGGGTTCTCAGGCTGGCGGGATCAAAAAATAGGCCTCCATTGTTCGGTGTCCCACAAATAGAACACAGACTTCTGCGATATACAAATTGACAAGCGGAATTGCGGGGTGGCTGAGATTTTATAGAGCATGTACACTTTCTCGGAAGACGCAGAACGAGAGTTTGATAACACATAGCGGGGGATGCGTGGGCATAAAATTGGCTAAGGAAACCAAAGGGGTCGGTCTGACTCATAGTGCATATTTCATAATTCATGTGCAACACCAACTGTGTGGTTACCAGATCAGTATGTGTAGAAACCAGGCAAAACTAAATATGTATCTTTATAAAGTATGGACATGAGATAGTATAGAGCATGTACGGATATCACATTCCATATTTGGCCACTTTCTACATCACGGGTTCTCGGGCTAGCGGGCTCAAAAAATAGGCCTCTATTGTTCTGTGTCCTACAAATAGCACCCACACTTCCGCGATATACAAATTGACAAGTGGACTTGCGGGCAGAAAAAAATGCACCTTTGCATGGAATCCTCTACATATCTGGGTAGGAGTTCTTTGCAGCCTCTACTTTTGATGTTTGTTTCTATCAACAAAAGTACAAAACAAAAGGGATATGAACATAAGTTCAGATATAAAGAAAAAGGAAAGTACTATGTACATATACTAAAAAAATTAGAATAAGATGAATACAACAACAAATAGTCTTTAGGAGGATGTACCTTTTTTTTTTCTTGCATAGTGTATATTTTATAATTCAAGTACAACAATGGCTATACGCTCACCAGAACAATATGTGTAGAAATCAGGGAAAACTAAGAAGTTGGATAATTATTTTTTTCTTTTTTCTTTTTTTGCAACAAGCTACACAGATATGCTTTGAAACATAGAAATATGACTTTGCAATATGTTTGATGTATATCTCATAATTCAAGTGCAATACCAATGGTATCGTGATCAGACCAATATGTGTCTAAGATAAACATATTGTATTGAGGACTGGACACATTCAACCAAACATGGTCAATAAGTGCGTTTTGCAGATGGCTTGTGTTGTTCAAAAGAAAGCGGAGACTGTATTTCCACATGTAGTTTTCCAATTCTTTTGTTTTGCCATTATTTTGTAGCATGTCAATATTGAAGTATTCTACAAGTACAATGGGTCTGTTCATATGGAAATGGCCCAATGCATTGGAAATAACATCTACTATGTTGGAGAATGCTGCAAGGGGAGCAACATACAGATTCAGTATTGCAACTTTTGTTTCATGGAAAAAAAAAATTGCAAGCACCACTTCAACATTCTTTTCTTCGATATGTATATGGGCCAAAATTGGCACATGTTTTTTCACCAGTATCATCACCCCATGTGTAATGTAACTTAATATGCAATTGTGATTTGGGAATTGTTTGTTCTGCATGCATAATTCCATGTGTGTTTCCTGCAAGCACAGAATATCGTATTGCATTATATCATAGTCATTCAATATATCATCCATGTGTGCATTTAAGTTGCGTGTGTTAAGTGAGAGAATTGATACAGATAAATTTGTTTGTATGGATTGGTAATCATAGTGCAGTTTCCATTTTGCAGTGGTCCTGAGTCATTCCATTTCAATATCAACATTTTGTTTCACTTTGAAGTTATCTCTTGTGAGAGGACTTAGTAAATACAAGGAGTCTATGCTTCTGACATGGGACAATGTTGTGTATACAACTCCATGTATCTGAATTCCAACAGGTTGAAATGAAACATTATCAAGTGTTAGCCCTTGTGATCTATGGACTGTACGTGCACATGCAAGTTTAATCGGAAACTGTTTTCAAATATTCAGTCGACATGTCTTTGTTGATGTCGATATTGGCTTAGATATTCACAAAATAGGTGTCCAATCGCTTCCAGTGTTTGAATTATATAGATAAGACAACTTGCTTGCTTGTTGCTTGCCTATATGCGGTTCATGGAGCTTAATCCAAAGGACACCGAGCTTTTATGTATTCGTATAGCCTTTGAGTATTCCATCTGCACCATTGACCAAGCCATCCCGTGAATCATAGTTAGAGGCATATATTTCAACCAACATTTCTAATTTGAAGACAAGTTGCGAAGGTAAAGTGACTGAATGTTCATGACGTGGCACATGTCCATGGTTGTCTTCTTCCAAGTCAATTGAATTGATTATGATATCATCGCTAGGCATGATTGATAGCATGTGGCTTTTATGCATTGCAACATTTTTATTTCTATAGAATAGGTAAGGGAACGTTGGGTCTATTGGTGCAGGCCGTAAGCACCTCGAATTCATATATGTTAAGTCATCATATGTTTGGTTGTTTGTTTGCATTCTATTCAGAATTGCAATGAATGTTTCATCTGTCTGGCACATTGTAGTATGAAATTCAAAGCATTTAATATTGTCTCTCCAGAATTCATGGGTGATTGTTTCCATGTTAATGGTAGGTTGTTCAAATATCAAAGAATCTTGGATGGGTTGTGCCTAATAAAGATCCCCACAGAATACCATGTCAATGTTTCCAAAGTATTTCGTGTGCACATGTTTTATGCTTCTTAGTCGGTTGTCAATGAAATACAAGAACCGACTCCCAATCAAAGATGCTTCATCTATAAAGACAAGTTGGAGTTCTTCATAAATCTTAGATAATGTATCCAACATTTCCTTGCTAAGTGGCAGAAACTGTGACTTGTTAAAAGCCATTAAAAATGCAGAGTGGGATGTTGTTCCACCTGCATTATATGCAGCTTTTCCTGTGTATGAAACTATTAGGCCCTTTGGTTTCATAGGATCAGAGGAATTGTTTGAATCATAGATTCGTATAAGCATTTGGAACAATGCTTTCACTATGAATGTCTTGCTTATTCCTGCTTTGCCTATAAGGAACAAGTGCACAGGACTGTCCATGTTCAAGCGTTTTTTAAGAGCAACGTCCTTTAGAATTGTTTGTTGTTCACGATTCAACAGATGTCTTATTCTGTGGTATTCATTATTTTCAATTAGGAAATGATTTTTTGTGACTTGAAAACCAAGATTGATATGTTTTTCACTTCCACCTATTAGAGGACAAGGAAAATCTTCTTGTAAGTCATAGGACTCGGAAGGAGTTCTGGTTGTTTTTCGGTTTGTGAATGTCTCATCATGATCGTCATAGTTTTCTAGGTCATTAACTGCAACTTCTATATCACCCCATGTTGGATTAACATTGTAGGTAAATATAGCTTCATTGATGTGCACTATAGTCTCAGATGCAGCATACGCAACCTCCCATGTAGAGAAGTTATGTTTTAATGTCTCTTCGTTTTCATCGAACGGAACGTACAACAACAGTTTTTTCTCTACAATAGTTTTCATAGTCACAATGTTTATTGTATTTGACAAACCGT
The DNA here is from genome assembly GCA_010110895.2 of Picea sitchensis. Lineage (NCBI taxonomy): Eukaryota > Viridiplantae > Streptophyta > Pinopsida > Pinales > Pinaceae > Picea > Picea sitchensis. The sequence continues at coordinate 33,344 of SNQJ01S0042683.1, forward strand.
ATCACAGAGGGTTTTTTTTTGTTTGATATGGGTGCACCATTTTTTTTGTAATGCGATATGAATTCTGCTAAGCAGATATGCCTAGTAGGAGACGAATGTTGGAGGTAATAATCAACAATAGAGCGACATAGTAGGTCTTTTGAATTGTTAGGCTCTTGTTGTAGACAAACTGGTGGTTTAAGCACAAATGTGCATTTTTCAAGTGGAGATGTGTTTATGAAGACACTTTTTCTTGAACTACAAGTGAGGGGCAGCAAAAGTGCAATGTGAGCTGCTTGCTGAGCAGACATTTGTTGAAGATTAAGCAATGAATTTCCAAGTGTGCATATCATTTGTATGGCATCAATATGACTGCTTTCATGTTATTTGTGTATTCTTCTAAATTCACTTGTCATAGATTTGTCAACCTTTGTCATATACGAGGTACAGTACGATGTTGCAACATATGCACTGAGCACGCACTATGCATCTGTATTTGCTTTCCACATAACTTGCATGTCCTTGGAGAAACTATTGTTCCAAATATGGGAAAGGTTTCATTTAAGTAAAATTGTCGGTTGCCTAAGTGTACATTGTATGGCTTGGATATACTCATCTTCTGATAGATTTACCTTTGTCAAGAAGGCATCAAATCTCATTAGCTCATCAAATTCTACTTGTTCTAGGAATGAGAACAAGGATTTAGATTTCTCAACAAAAACATTGTCCTCTAAACTAAGTGGCTCTATGATTCTTGTAGCTCTCATTGGCGGCACGGGAAAGTTGTATCTGCAATGCGAGTTTTTTCATTTTCTACAAATTCTTGTATGGTAATGTATATGGACTTTGGCAAGCTCTGGATCCAAATGATCTATGTTGCATGTCATGTATTTATCCACAAATTGTTCGATTTCTGAATTTTTATCAGCTCCATAGACTAGTGCACCCTCTACCCACAACAGTGCGTGGTCATGTTCATTTCCCCTATTCTGGAATTCAGTCACAAAAAAGTAGTCTGATATTTTTCCGAAAAACGTTTCATCATGGCATATCAATTGTCTCAAAGAATTTATTCTATGTCTATAGTAGCGAGTACATGTCACTAGGTCTTTTCTTATCAGGTAGTCAATGTCATTATTTTCCAGTGTTTCGGTTTCTTTTTACGTTTCTTGTTCCTATACAGGTCAGATATGGCAGCCACCAATGGATCCTAGAAATKCTCTGCACTTGTAAATGTGATGAAAAATGTTGGTGGTCCCAATTGTCGGATCATTGCTAAAAAAAAAAAATTGTTTTGTTGTAAATAGTCAGGAGAGGTGCGAATGTTTTTGAAATATATGTATCCAATATCAGATTTTAGAATTTTTTCTAGGTTTACTTTGTACTTCACATCCTTCGCCAACAACTTTCTTCCTTGTAACTGGCCTTTTCTTATTCAGACTCACATGTAGGAAAAAAACTTTCTTTATTATTATGCGCATTGTTTTGAAAGACAAATTTGTTATGTGACAGGAGAAGTAACCGCTTGAATGTAGCATCTCCCATTGGACTATTTTATGATAACTGAATCATTATGTAATATCAGTGGCACGTGGATCTCCATAGAAGAGTGTTGGAAAGTTCATTTCCTCAACGAATTTGTCCTTGAATATTCCAAGTGGAGGTTGCCCCTCGGCAGGTGCAATTTTGACAATTTTGTCTTGCAAGTCACGAATGCACTGTGAATTAGTGAATCCATGCACCAATGTCTCAGTAGGTGTTTCATTCTCTAATTCATCACTTGTATCAAATTTAGTAGGATTTTCGAGAGTGTCTGCAGAGTCGCCATCCTCTTCTGCAAGAAAATTGTTCCAGTTGTCATTTATAAAAATGTTTTGTGCTTTGTACTAGGCCCTGGAACATAATTCCTTTAATGCTTTCATAACAGCATGCACACGCACTTTTCTTGTCTGATAGGCATTTTTGTATTGCAAGTGTCTTTTCAGAGCCACAACAATTGTCATTGTATTGCTAATGAATTGTGGCAACGATTTTTGCACAACATCTAGCTGAACAGGCACATTAATAATTGCTCATGTTAAGCCCATCTGGGGTCGTTTATAGCCCCAAGGTCAGATTTGAGCAAATGCAATTCACATAGACACAAGTCTCTCCTCAAATTTCGTAAGTGCACTTACATCTGGTAGTGGTGTATTACATCTTATTTGGTCAGGGGATGCAAATTGTGCCAGATTTCCATTTTCAAGAGACCGTTTGCATGGAAGACAAACTTTGCCACTAGAAAAAGGTTTCTCGTGCACTGTCAAGCGAAGGTATTCTGCTTGCAAACCAGGCGTGAAAGACTTAGTGTTTTTTAAAAAATTCAATTGTTCACAAATTTCACATGCAACGGAAGGAGTGTCTTTAATTTGTTTCATGTAGGTCTGTCTTGCATTTTTCTTTCACAGGGAAGTATGGGTAGAAATTGTTTTGTGGTTTTCATTGGTAGTAGTTGACGCAGGCGAGCACCATGCGACCACGTGCATCGCACTCTCCTGCTCATAGGATTGCTCTAATCTCCTCTTCAAGCCTAATTAGCTCCTTGGACTTCCAATGGAATCCCTTTCAAAATTGGCCCACAGGTCTTTTCTTCACCCTGTCACGGCCTTCTGAATGGCCATGGACAAATTCTCCACAAGGAATGTAATATTGGGGTTTCAGTGTTTCGCTATCCCCGTGCTTGAGAGTTCCTGCTCTCTCCAACTCCGAATCTCCGATGCGCCTCTTTCACGTGCTAGCCCCTCCGAGATATACTTTCACCATATGACCACCCTCCGTATGACCGCAGTCAAACTTCCAATCAGGGGTTTGGTCCTGTCGATGCCAAAATGCATATGCCCATGGGACTCGCGATGCGTCGATCCCCGATGCACCGATTCTCCACACGCTAGCCCTCCTGGCTCA
>SNQJ01S0042683.1:39324-54045 GCA_010110895.2 Picea sitchensis
TTTCACAAATGTGGCAAGAGAGACGTTCCATGTGGAAAACGTGGCAAGAGAGACGTTCCAGTGGAAAACATGGCAAGAGTGACGTTAACATGGCAAGAGAGACGTTAACGTGGAAATTGCGACATACATCTTCACAAACGTGGCAAGAGAGACGTTCCAGTGGAAAACGTGGCCAGAGTGGCGTTCCAACGGAAAACGTGGAAAGAGTGACATTAATGTGGCAAGACCGACGTTAACGTGGCAAGAGAGACGTCAACGTGGCAAGAGCGACGTTATCGGGCAACATGAATTTTTTTTTTTATAAATTTCCTCTATTTTGCGACAATATGGACAATTTTGTCCATAACGCCGCAAATAAAATGTCGAAATTTTTACAATGTGTAGTAGTGGTAATGACAGATCTTTGTGGTTTAAAGACGTTGGAATATGTTACCCTGGAAAAAAAATCCCACAATTTCTTCCAAGGAAAGTGCTCTGATACCACTTGCAAGATACCAGATATAAAAAATATTCAGAACATAAGTAAAATGCTAGAAATGGCAGAATAACAGTAAAATATCTAGCATAATCTCCACAATAACACATAAATGATATAAGAACAACAATAGAAATAACACTTTGATTCAGAGAGCAATGTTCACAGGCCTCTTCGAGGGGGAAACCTTCAATTGAGCAACGCTCTATTACAATAATCTCCAAGCTAGGGTTTTCATACCCACGACCCTTATTTATACAAAACACCTATCAAGAGAAGCATCTAGAGGAAGATCCTTCTAGAAGCGGAAGCTTCTATTAGGTCTACTTACATCCGCCTTATTCTATTTTATTGAAAGGCCTTATTAATATTGACCTTTATTACATCCGAATATATTAATCTACCTATGTGCGGGTTAGGACCCTAATAGTAGGAGACATGGAGATGCTCTCAGACGTAGAGTGATCCATACGCTTGCCAGAAAAATTAAACAAAGGTCAGATGAATGAGAGTATAAATAAAATATGTAGTGGAAGTGTTAAAAAAATTAATAGGATGAGAGTATAAATAAAATATTCACCCTTCGTTTGGGGATCCATGTTACCAAAGGCAATATATAAAGTAACGTTAAAAAGTTAAATTTGGCTTTATTTTCCATTCGATTAAATCATGTATATATAATATATTGTATACAAATCTTACAGTATGTAAAGAGACCAAAAGGGTCAAAGGGCCGAGTGGATCCTGAAATGAAGAGGAGGTGTAAATCTCATCTGCCAAATTGTAAAAAAGGCCAACCTAGTAGGGAAATGGGGCACCTGGTGGTTTGTGTGCATCCAAAACATGGTAGAGTAGAGCAAACGAGGAGGGTATGCAAGCATGGCAGACATTATCCGATCCCCTCTTCTCATGGGTGGGACAGAGTGTTCAAGTGTGTGAATCTGCTTGAGATGAGTAATTTGAAGAGCTCGCTAATTTTGTGCTCGATGCAGGTGAGAGAGCCTTCCAACTCTGTGGTGGACGTGCTGAGGGCCTCTATGGAGGCCTTAAGTTGATATTGCAACTGCTTGCTGCATGAATATTTGGAAGTCTTGGACATGAGGTAGTTATCTAGTAGATTGTTGATGTTTCCGACTGTTATATCCACCCTGTCCAACTCATGAAAGAGTAGACTGGATGATGATGATGATCTCTTTCTCTTCTGCATGTTGACTACTTCCTTTATCTTGTGTTGCATGGTGTTGATGACCTAGGTGATGTTGATGAGAGGATTAGACGTAAGAGGAAGATGGCTAATCTTATTCTTATTCTCCTTTTCATTAAAACATGCAGCGGTTGGGATAGACGAATGACGCGGTGTGTTGAAGGAAAGAGAAGCCACAAGTGTTTTGCAGGAAAATATGGTGATTCCCATGGAATTGTTGATGGGGATATAGAAAATATGGTGATTCCCAGGTCCTACTGCCATTGATGTGGATGTTGCTTGAAGACGACCCACCATTTGTCTCAAAGTAGACATGCATTTATCCATATTGGACTCCATGTCCATCATGTCCTTCTTCTTCCTTAATCCATCCATGCAACTTGTAAGCGAGCTCCATGGGACACAAAATTAGCATGAACCAAGGGCCGCAAGAGGACCATGTGGACGGTCATTCGGGTTCTGGACTATTCCCAAAAGTATGACACAAAGGGCGCTTGTATTTCTAGTTGTTGTTGTTGCAGCAGCAAAAACACCGCCATCAAGGAATATAATATAAGACAAGACTTCAAATGGTTGGCGTCCACTAAGACATGAACACTGCACTAAGACTTAATTTTACCTCTCAATCTCAAATAATTTAAGCTCTCGTCCTCAACGCGAAAATGAAAATGAGGCTCGATGAGAAACGCTTTTGTTTATGTTTTTTCTTATGTATATGTCCAACATTTTTTCTTTCTTCCATCTTAAATTAAGAATTTTTTATTATCCTCTTAAAACTTTAGTAGTGTCATTCAAATTCAATGATCGTACAAGAAAATTGAATATTCTAAAATGTACAACCCAACTTTTATAAACTTCAATATGCATTTCTAATGGTGTGAAATCAATAAAATGGGGAAAAAATTAGTTTTTCCTCGAATATTAATTGGATATATAAGCATTAAAAGATAATAAAGTCTAGAAAAGATCTATAGCTTTCCATATCTTTTAAGTATAAAAGGTGTAGAGTTTGAAAAGGATTGTTGGAAGTGGGTGGGGACTCAATTTCATCTTGGAATCTTGGAAAAGGAAAAGAATCTCATCAACAACTTCAATTTTTAAAAGGAAGATTGTTTGGACGTGATTATTAAGAAGACCAATATATAAGGATACATAAAATTCGGCAAAGATCTATTGTCCTTTGGAGAGGCCTTTGCAAACGAAGAATATAGCTCAATTAAGAGAAGAAGGATGTCATAAAAATTAGTATTGGAGAGAGAAACACCCGTCTAAGCGGAGGAAGCATTGACATGGAAGGAATTTGGCTATAAGTGGACCCATATAATAATATTGATTTAATATGGTACCATTCAAGTACAAGGAAGAAATTGTAGCAAATGACAATTCCAAATTTTAGAAAATGGGCTATTCGAAAACATTTTGTTCAATCGCGATAATGAGGAGCCTAATAACAATGTTTGCAGTTGCACTTATATAAAATCTCAAGGTATGCCTAATGGATTCACAATGATAGTTCATGGGCATTTAAAGAAGAAATGTATATCCAACAAAGATAGGAGTTTGAATTCCAAGGATAAGATAATTTGGTGGGCAAACTGAAAAAGATATCGCATGCGTTGGAACGAGAATCAAAATCATGGTATGTTAAAATGGATTCTTCGTTTCATGGTATTGATTTTGTTTCTTATTCATAATCTGAATTGTAAGGCCTTCTGTGACACCCACCAAGAATGTGCATTGCTTGGGCATATTCGACGAGAGAAGGAACAAAGAGCACAAGAGGGAAGCGAACGGCTTGTAAAGAACTTCTACTGTGGGTGTGGGCATGAGCACCTTGGGGAACGATGGTGACATGTGAGCCCAAGGGGGGACAGACCCTTCTTCCCTTGTGACAAACGATGGAGAGTTCAGTTATGTTTGGGAAAGGGCAGGGAAATTTTGGAGCACGACCAAGTACCCTTCTTCCCTTGGCAGGATGAGCGCACCGGGGAGGTTTGATAACCCCATCGACACACCCATGGAGAGTCACTACAATCGACATAAGGAAAGGGGTTCACTCCCAAGGATGGGGCGCATGAGTCCAAAGTTGCGACGCTTGAGGGGAGGACAGACTCGTTTCGACGAACTGGGTCCACAAAGGGGCGAGATGGTTCGGTTGCGTGATATGATTCGCGGATGCATGCAACACACCCACAATACATGACGTTTGGTACAATTGACCCTTGGAGTCCCTATAAGAGCACAAGAAAAAACAACCAAAGGCACAAGAATAAAGTAAAGGAAAGAGATATGGAGGTTTGAGGTTGGGCGCAACTCCGGCTGAGGCAAGGACGAGCAACAGGGAAAGTCTTTATGTGATAGAACTGCAAGTCTGCATGATGTTTATGTTTGAGTCAGTGTTGTGAGACTTCTTCCATCTATGTAACTTTGACAGTAACACCCTCTTTGTAAATATTTTCTTTTGTTTCGTAGTATAATAAATGAAGTCGGGTATCAGGCACCGTTTGATCCGAAATGATCTTTAAAAGACTTTGGTTAAGTATTTTTCATGAGTTGATTTACCATTTAGAAATTAAAGAGAAGAAGAAGATGCTTAATGGAAGAATTATGCAACCATTACAAAGAAATCATAATAGAAAATAGACTATAAGAGCAATAAACCATAATGCCAAATATTGATAATGGAGTTCGACACAAATTTTCCTACGTCTCTGGGTCTTTGTCTTTAGTGGGAGGCTTCTTATTAATCTTCAATGCTTAAAAAATGTATCAAAATTACATCAATTTGGTCTTGGATGGGCTCTGTTGTATTCTTCTATGTCTCAGTACCTTGATGCAACAAACAACACTCAAAAAGATGGATTACATCTCTCGGAAATGGCCTCCAAAGCTCGTTGCCTCAATGGCTTGCCTCCTTTAAAAAGGCTTTAACTTCACAAATTCTTCATCATTATTTTTTTATGATCCCCGAAAACACTCAAACATGCTTTGTTTATATATAATTTGAGTTGGGGGCTCGAAATCCCAACATCCCCCCTCTTTCTCGGCTGTTTTTGGGCCTAGATCCCATTTTCTAGGCAAAAATCCACTAAATTCGAGTACAAATTTGGCCAAATTTGCCAGATTTGGCACAACTAGCACACACTAGTACATTTGGGTCAAATTCCAATGTCGCGTTCGATGCAATTGCCACTTTATATTGTCGGGAGAACGACAAACAACAGACCCCCTCAAACGTCGTTTCACATGACGTCTCTTTTTCGACGACATAGATTTCTTCGTTATTGCAACATATTGGAGGTGGCAAGACCGATGTCTTGAACGTGGCAAGAGAGACGTCTGGAACGTGGCAAGAGAGACGTCTAAAACGTGGCAATACCAACGTCTTGAACATGGCAAGAGAGACGTCTGAAACATGGAAAGAGAGATGTCTGGAACGTGGGAAGAGAGACGTCTTGAACGTGGCAAGAGAGACATCTGGAACGCGGTAAGAGAGACGTCTAAAACATGGCAAGACCAACATCTTGAACATGGCAAGAGAGACGTCTTGAACATGGCAAGACTAACGTCTTGAAGGTGGCAAGATAGATGTCTAGAACGTGGGAAGAGTGATGTTAAGATGTATCATCTCTGACGTGGTTGCTATGGGAGTGACACTCCAAGATGTCGCAATAGCGACTATGTTGTAGATATTTACAAAAAAAATACAATATCAATACTAAGAGGGACAGGTACATTAACCTTTGCTAAGATACTAGCCATATCAATATTTAAATCTATATCATCGGTCTTAGGCAAGGTTGGTTGAGGAGGAGGACTATCTTCCAATGGTAAAGGGGGTCTTGTCTAATGAGGTTTAGGATCACTTGGATATGTCTCGAGTGTGTTATCACACGAACTCGTAATTGTTGAGCTAAAGTCCAAAAGATCAAGTGCAATCATGCGTAATAAGACTGCAAAAATATACTAGAGAGTAAGTCCCTATTTTTAGATAGGATCAAAATAATACTGTACTTTCTTGGGCATGTCGAAACAAGTTCCATCCAATACAAGATCCTATATACCAATGAGATAGCTAAGCAACAAAAATTCCAGAGCCTTCACTGAAACCTATGACAATTTGTTTGACATTTAGCAGACAATTATATCATCAATAATACAACTTGAAGTCATTGCAGGTATTGATTTGTATCCTTTGGCTAGCACAACAAATTCACACGTAGCATGCAAGTGTTCTGTATATATACATTGAGCAGAAGAGAAAATTCATAGAATGCAAATTGTAGCAATTTGAAACAACCATAACAGATTTGGAGTCCAGATATAAAGCTCATAATCTCTCATGCGAAGACATTTGAAAATGCCAAACCATGTAAAATTCAATATCCCAATACTCGGTCAGAACAAGGGGCGAAAAAAGTCAAATTTAAATACTTCAACAACTATAACAGATTTGGCCTGCAGATATACAACACATATATATTCCAAGTTTGGTTTCAAATAACAACCAATGTTATTGTTATATATACAGCTAATCCATCTAGTTTCAAATAACAACCAATGTTAACTGTCATATACACAGTTAATCCATGTAGTAGATATATTAAGTCACTGAACATCATAGTCATTTTTTATATCATTTTTCGATAACAAATGTTAGTCGACCCTCAAAAGAATATTTGTCTACACCACCACCATATAAGTTGGCCAAATGTATCTTAAGCCAATAAATCCATGTCTTTCCTAATGGCCGACCCTTAGCAAATTCTAGAAGTCCTCGACACATGTCTGAACCCAGATGATTTAAATACAGATGCATTGGGTAAGCACGCCCTCGAAAATCTGCATAAGACCTTCAACAAACATAATTCCTTTGATTGAAGTACTCGAGCATTCAACTTCATATTTTTGTATTATACTTTTTGCACTCTTTCAAAATGAGTTGAACCATGCTCCTGAGTCCTGATATGTTTGTCCTTGGAGCCATAACCATTTCTTCTTGATGATAGAAACATCTGTATCATCTAGAATGTAACCTGGCTAACCCTCAACTCATGAAACAAAATTTAATCCCCTGAAGACGTAGTAGCAACATTTTCCCTCTCCATGCATTTTAATCCCCTGAAGATCTAGTAGAAACATTTTCCCTCTCCATGTATAAAGTGTTCCCCTATAGGGCAAAAACCATTCTCAAGTTTCAACTGCAACAAATAATATAGCTGAACCATATGCTCTATATGTGGGGATAAGAATAGTCAAAGAGCATAACATTTCTCATATTTCAATCTTTGGTGATTCTATGTTGATAGTTAAAGCAATTCTCAAAAAACAAACAGTGGAGAAAAACCTTTTAAATGGCATCCTTCAACGAATTAGGACTATTGCTGAAAGCTTTGGAGAATGTAATCTCTTCCATATTTAGAGAGATCTCAACCCCCTTGTCGATCTTTGGGCTAAGACAGATTGAGAATAAGCAAAGGTGAGTTTGAAACAAATGGAGTAAGGGGGGCACTCCCCATCCCTTAACTCGTTACTGCTCAAGTCTCTACCCCAATAGATAGCTGATGTATTTTAAGATATTTTGGTGCCTAGGGAAGTTTTGTAAGGATGTATACAGTCTAGATGATCATAGACAAGGTCCGAAGAGGGTGAGAAAATTTGAAATTTGAAATACTCCAAATTCTTTGGCTATATGCCTTGATTGTAGACTGGTTTGATGTTGTTAGCTTTGGCGCAGCCTATTAATACAATTCTTCTATAGTTTATGTTAAAAAAAAAGCAATTACATGGAACAATAAACAATTCGGAATACAGATCAGGATAGTTTAGGTAATTGCAACTAAATAAATATCAGCTTAAAATACAATAAGAACATTTTTAAATAGAAAGGTTACAATAAATTTATGCACCTGGATTTTCGATGAAAGTAGAAATGAGGGGAATTTTTTTTCATCGCGGTGGAAGGTAGGGACTAAGAATGCATATTATATTAGATTGATATTCTAGAAATTACACAAGACTCGTACTTGATAAAAGATCATCCCTGCACAATTTATTAGCAATCGCTAAACAAATGTGATTTCTTTGTTAATACCATGTACATGTAAGAATAGGGACAAAACTCTAACTAGACAGATTGCAAATGAGACTATTTTCCCAAGAAAATCACAACCCTGCAACTACCACAAGTGATCACAGAAGACCCATAAGCTAAGTGCATGTTGGATACAAGCAAAAACTTGTTTCAGAAAAATACTAGAAATCCTATGAGTTATTCTTAAAATATGAATGCCATGGCATATGACATTCTAAAGTCCCACTCTACTATTGTACAAATTTGTATAATACAATATCTGATGGGGCATGTCAGTATCCCAGCCATTCGTGAATCAACTCATATGTTCAAATCCAGCACAGTTGACCTATATAAAGATTCGTTTGTTGGTGTTAGAACAAGCAACTTTATTCATAGATCAATAAGAGAATTTAGATTGTCACAACATATATCAATCTCTGAAAACAAAAAATGTAAACATATATCAATTCAAGGCAAATGCAATTGCTCACCACAAAATTGTTCCAAAGAGATATTTGATCATCAATATAAATTTCATTAAAATAGGCATTTACAAAGAACATTACCTGCCAGTGTAGTGAAAAGACTATGAAATCAAAATGTCAAATATGAGCTATCAAAGTTGTATTCCAGACAATGGTTCTGGCTGTATAGGAATTCACTATAGAAAAAGAGATCAAATAGAGGCAGAGTCTTGTGTAGATACTATGGGATGTCCTAATTAAAAGAAATAAGTTTGAGAGCACTAGAGCTTCACGGTTTTCAACAACATCAACATCATTATCAAGAATATATTGATGATGTGGACCTCAATTCACAGTTTCCCAATTTTAGATTTTGATTTAACGAGGCAAAGGGATAAAACATAGCATTGCACTTGTGTAAGGTACCTACATTCTCACTATAGCTTGGAAGGTGCATACAAGGCTATGTCCAAAACATCCTATATTTCAATGATCTATAGAGTTTGGTGTAGTTTAACAACAAAAACACAATAGCAACAAGGATTGAAATGACAACTTTTATTTTGAAATCCAAGAAATCTGTTAAGTTTGAAAGGGAAACAAAGAATGAAATAAAGATGGAAGAAGTAGCAAAACAATGCCAATAATTCCAATCTAAACAAAGATACAGAACAATCTATATGATATAGAATTTAAGAACTTAAAAATGCAAACTAGAGATCGGTATAGTAAACAAGGTTGCATGGCAGTGTATACCTGCCGCTATGCAGGTATAATAACAGATGCATAGAATGAAGCACACCAGATGCAAAGAAGAGCTCTGATAGATATGTACACTAAATGCAGGGGAAGTGCAGAGATTGCACATCGACTATTTGACAAAATGCCCAAGAGAAATGTTATTTATTGGAGTGCAGTGATTGTAGGGTATGTCTAGATTGGGAAAGCTAATGAGTCATTGGCACTCTTTAATCAAATGCAACCTACCGACATGAAACCCAACGCAGTGACCATTGTAAATGTGCTCCCTGCATGTGCTCACTTATCAGTTTTGTAACCAGGCAAGTGTCTCCATGGTTACATAATCAAGAGTGGATATGAATCAGATATGTTTGTTGGGAATTCCTTAATTGACATGTATGCCAAGTGCGGGAGTATAGTTCTTGCAAATCTTATGTTTGACAAAATGATTAATAGAGCCCTGATCTCATGGAATATAGTGATTGTTGGGTTTGCAATGCACGGGCAAGGTAAATATGCCCTCTCTTATTTTTTCTGAATGCAACAGTCAAACATAAAACCAAACCACATTACCTTTGTCTGTATTTTTTATGCTTGCAGTCATGCAGGCATGGTGGAAGAGGGCTTGCAATATTTTCTTCTCATGAATCAAAAGTATTAAATAAAACCCAAGATGGAGCACTATGCATGCATGGTTGACCTTCTTGGTCGTGTTGGGCGATTGAGTGAGGGAGAAGAGTGCATTATAAATATTCCAATAGAACCTTGTGCTAGTGTGTGGGGGCGCTTTCTTGGTGCCTACAAAATTCATGGTAATTATGAGCTAGGGGAACGCGTGGCAGAACACCTTTTTGACTTGGAGCCTGAAAACACTAGATATTATGTACTGCTTTCAAACATCTATGCTTCTTTTGGCAGGTGGGATGATGTTGCAAAAGTGAGAACAAAAATGAGAGATAGGGGATTCAAAAAGGATCCAGGATGCATCTTGGTTGAAGTTAATAACAATGTTCATACATTCCTTGTGGAAGACAAATCACACCCACAATCTTAAGACTAAATCATTAACCGATTACACCTTCAAAATAAAAAAGCGGTCTGCAACAAAATATTCCAACTTGTTTAGATTGATAGACAAAATTCAAAGAACAATGGACCATTTCGATCAAACAACTTTTTACCATGTCCTTCGTCATCAAAACTCTAAAGCACACGACATGGAAAATAGAGGTTTTCTTTTGAATCAGGATCAAACGATCCAAAATGTGGGGGAAATCCTTTTTCATCATCTCCCATGACAATTTCCCTAATCAACTAAATTAGGGAAACCCTCATTGAATAGGTGGACAAATGGCCTTTGAATTACATCACCATGCAAAGGCATTTAACTCACTCCATCCCCCCACTACCCATGCCATCTCTCAACATGCTTGGGACTTTAATGGTGGGAAGATTCATCTTGGGATAAGGGATTTGAATGTGGTTTCAGTTCGCCTCGTAGCAATGTTTTTTTTAGGTTCAATGCATTCGAAGAGGTGCATTTGCTCTCCCTTGGTGGTGCTATAGATTAGGTTTGCAATGGTGCTTTGGAGGTGGAATGGTTTGAGGTTGAGTGTTGTCTAACCGAGGCTTCTTTTTAGAAGGATGACCAAGGTTTGGGTGCACTCGTCTATTGAACTATTGTCTTTACCTTCAATGGAGAGTGGAAAACATTGCAATGGGGGGAATGATTGTAACATTGATGAATTTTGTAGGTTAATTTGAATCCAAGCTTGCCAACTATCAACCATATCCCAAATGGCAGCCAATGCATAGAACCAGACGGAGGAAATGAAGTCTAAAATATCTAATTTGGAGTTGAGGATGTATATCCAGAATTCTCAGATTGAATGGCTGGTATCTAAGCACGATATATTTGTTCAAATTATTCCTGGTTCTGCCAAAATCCCCAACACATCAATGGCATATCCAATAGACGGGAAATTGAAGAAGATACAGTCCACCAGGTCATCAAGCCTATGGAAATTGATGAAGTTGTTGAAAAGGAGCAAACTCAAAACCAATAGAAAGTTTCCAATGGATATTTTCCCCTGCTTTTATCTAGGTTCATGCTTTGCAAGTTTAAGCTTATACTAGGGAAATTTATCATAATTTATAGTACTAAGGGCATTTCTTTTTTGAGGAAGACTGTAAAAGCATGGCGGGCTTTAGACAAACCCACTGCATATTTTTTTTCTTTGAACTTCATAGCTTCGGACTTGGAACTTTTATATTGTATTAACTCACTGTCCGGTTTGGCTGAATCTTTACTCATTTCGGTAAAAAAAAAAAAGAGGTCATGTCAGATTTCAAAGAACATTATAGATGGAGATAAAAAAAAATCTATATTTTTGTGGAGTCTACACTATCCATGGAAATACAAATTTTTCATGAATAAAAGCATATAGACATGCAGAGGAATTCAAAAACAAAGTGTAACCAGTTACCAATATCAATCTTCAATGATATTATTGCATTGAGAATGCCTTGATCTACATTAGATTTCTAGGTATGAATTTTACTAATATTATATCTTCCAAGTTCTTAACAGAGCAACTGTTAGGTAAAGAATGATACGATAGTCTATTTATATTAAGATTCAAGAAGGATCAATTTGAAATAGATTGCAGATGTGTATGTGACATGTGTGGCATTAAAATAAAGAAGGGAGAAAACTAAAATGCAGTTGAATGTATGAAGCTATTATAGTTTAGAAGCTCAATAGAATAGATATCATCATTCATGGAATGTAGGGAAATGTGGGGCATAGTAAAAAATAAAAAGCAAAAGGCCAGAGTAATTATGAATAACATCAACAAATAGAGGGATGCAACACTGAGAAGTAACAATTAACAAATAAAATGAAGGTCCCAAAGTAAAAGAACCTTATATAACCGACATAAAGATGATAAACAGGTTACAGAAGTAACAATTAAAAGAACCTTATATAATGAAGTAAAGATGATAAACAGGTTACAGAACCCTACCTCCTTTTTCGCTTCAAATCTCCAACTATGTCAGGGAGGCGAAATTTCCCCTCACACCTCAGTCAATTCTCCTCACATACAGTGCACAAAGCTAGTAAAATTGAACTCAGGAGTCAAGTGTGTGTTGGTCAAGGGGCTTAACCTCTATAAATAGGAAGAGGTAGCCTTTTTTCTAAGGATGATGTTTTTTGGCATGCTAGGGTTTCTATGCAAATTCAAATTGCAAAGCAAATTTATGCATATTTAGGTTCAAATTCAGTCAATGATGCATGGACCAAATTGATTATGAATTTGGGGGGATATTCGGTCTAATAGAATTCTTAGCCGACTTTCTATACAGGAGGGCTTGATTCGGCTGAATTCCGCTACTAGGTATTAAATTGGGCATAGAGTAAAGATAGCTCCACCTAAAAGGGTTTTTTTTAATTGAAAAATGCATCTTATATTTCATTAATGCACAGAAAAGAATAATTTATACATAGATTTTAATATGAAGCCTATACGTGTAATTAGATAGATCCTTTCCTCTATTAATACATTGAATAAACCTCTCATAGAGCATGGTAAGTTATCAGCCAAGCTAAATTTCCATGCCTGAATTAAGAGATTACAAAATTTTCTTGGATAAGGATATCGGGAAACCTGATTCTTTGAAGAGACAAATACTTGCGGCAAGTAACATATTTTTGAAAAAAGACAGGAAATCGAAAGAGCACTCCATATTGTATGCATGGCATATGATACACTACTATCTTAGTTTTAAAAATCAAATATAACTGAAAAAGAACAAGGCTCCAAAAAGTACAGGGAGAGCTAACAAACCTAAGGAAGTTGTTATCCGTTTCCAATTCATCCAGCTTAATTGAAATTGTAAATTTCCAAGACCTGTATTCACCTATCTCTTCCTCTTGGTAAATACAAAACAGACAAATACATAGTTAAGAAAAGGTTTAATGCTCCATCTTTTCCATATGTTACAACAACCATGAAAAATAAGAAGTATCAAATAGCAAGGCAAAAAACAGAACTGGTTAAATATAAAAAAGTATATTTATATTTATAAACACTAGAAATTCACTTCGGTGTTTTATGTTTCCTTTCCCAGTATATTTACAGATATTGGTGGCTTTCCATACCTTCATCTGCTGCTACTTTGTAATCTGCAACAGATATTCCTCTTCCCCTACCAGACAAAAATGGCAGGAGCTTCCACCATATCATCCACCCTGATAATTCTCATAATATGTTCTTTCGTATGTTGGTCAGAGGCTCAGAGACAGGTCTCATATCTCACTATGTATTTTGTAATAATTTAAAGTTCTGTAATATTGGATGTGTATAATATTTTGGTTTGTAATCCTGCAGGCTTATGTAATATACATGGGGTCTTCTGTGGGTATGTCAAAAGGATTTCTCAGATATTCCCATCTGCAGATGTTGGTTTTTGCTGTTGGAAGGTAAGGGGAGTCCCCTGCTGCTCTTGATGAAATCAAGTGTATTTGACAGGATGCATCTAATGGTAGAATTGGGACTGATTTGATGTTGTTGGTGAGCTTAATGCAGTAGAGAGGTGTCAAGAAAATCTCTAATCTATTCATACACGCACTCCATCAATGGGTTCTCGGCAGTTCTCTCCGAGCAACAAGCCCAAGTAATAGCTTGTAAGTTCTTAAATTTATCGCCCTGTTTTTTTTTGTCTCTATGAAGGTTGAAACTACAAGAATATCTAGACAGCCATATTCACCCCAGTGCAAACCTCATTCGTAGGAGGGGACTCCCATCTATTCTGAAGTGATGCCTGTTTTGTGGACTTCCTCATGCCTTCACATTATTCATCGAATTCTCATTTGGAATGATCATATTTCTTTTTAAGATAATTTCAAATATTTTTTTTCAAAATGTAGATTTTCTCATATTGACATACTGAGAGTATGGTTAAACTGTGCACTATATTTTTATGTTCAAGTTTTAGTTTATTTTAACTGTATATTAAATTTTCATGCTCAAATTTTTGAATAATTACTTTACCCATCTTCCGAAGAAAAATAGCAGTGAATAATATAAAGAACAATGAAGAGATGAGCACACTTTTAATTTCACATTTCATTGTTCTTTACATTATTCGCTCACTGTGACTTACACACTTCACTGTTCTCTATATTATTGGATCACTTCACTTTCACTTTCACATTTCACTGCTCTCTACATTACTCGCTCACTTCACTTTCACATTTCACTGCTCTCAACATTACTAGCTCAGTTCACTTCATTTCACTTTTACATTTCACTATTCTCAATATCAAGTTTTTTCTTTGATGTTGAGTAAAGTGTTCATTCAAAAAGGTTGGACATATCTTGCTAGGAAATATTTTGCTAAGTTGTAATGTTTTATTGAAGAGGTGCATTAGAAGGGAAGTCTAGCAAATGTCAAAAAGCCTTTTATGTGATTAGATTGTTACAAAATCAACTCATATCCGTTCAACTGTGCAATGCCTGGGAATTACATCTTTAGAAGGAGAAGTCTAGCAAAAAGCCTTTTATGTGATCACATTGTTACAAAATCAACTCATACCAGTTCAACTGTGCAATGCTAGGAAATTACATTTCTCTTACATAGACAATTATAGCAAACAAATTATATGGAATAGAAATTCAACACATTTGTGCATGGTTTTCCATCCATTTGTATATGTGTAAAAGCTAAAACAGTACAGAACCATGAAAACTCTGGTCTC
>SNQJ01S0042684.1:26988-40130 GCA_010110895.2 Picea sitchensis
TATGTGTGACTGATGGTCTTTATTTTTACTATTCATATGCTATATATTGTTGATGATCACTTGAAGGAAGATAAATAAATTTTAAAAGGTATAAAATTGTTTAAGCTCATAAACAACTGATTCACCCCCCCCCTCTCAGTTGTTTTAGTATTTCCAACACTAAGTACTTTCGGAATACTCCGTTCATGAGGCTAATGAATACTGCTAGTGAATTGGTCAATCCGAAGGGTACTATGACAAACTTGTAATGCCCAAACCGAGTTCGAAAGGCATTTTTAGGAATATCACCTTCTTTAATCCTTAACTGGTGATACCTTGATCGCAAATCAATATTTGAGAATACCGCTTCTCCTTTCATTTGATCGAAGAGGTCATCTATTCGTGGAATTGGGTACCTATTTTTCACTATAGCATGGTTCAAGTCCCTGTAATCTATACACAGTCGTAAGTAACCACCTTTCTTCTTTATAAAAATTACTAGTGCACCCCAAGGTGAGACACTGGGCCTGATTAGCCCTAAGTCCAGTAACTCTTTCAACTGCATTTGCAACTCATAGAGTTCTGGTGCTGTTAGTCTATACGGAGTCTTGGAAATTGGTTCTGCACTAGGTTTTAGCTCAATAGTAAAATCAAGCTCCCTCTTAGGAGGTAACCCTGGTAACTCGTTTCGAAAAACATCCTTAAATTATGACAATACCGGTTACTGATCCAAGGAGGGTCCCTTCCTTTCATTCACTTATTTCACTACATATAGTCGACACCCTTGCCTCAAGCATCACTTAACCTTCATAGTTGAGATAAAGCGTAATGACACCCTTCTTCGTACACCCTGGATCTCCACTTGCCTTCCTTCATCGTCTACACAGAGCACCCTTTTTGTGAAACAATCTACCAAAGCTCGATGAGCTTCTAACCAATCCATTCCAATGATTAGGTCATATGCCCTAAGAGAAGTAATGTATACCTTCAACCTGGTAGTACACACTCCTAGGTCTATTAGACAATTATCAATTCTAGGTCCTACCGCTTGTTTTTCCCCTAAAGCCATCTTGACTTTTTTAAAGTCGTCGTGCTTGTAGGCTGCCAACCCACGCTTTTCTAATGAAGATAGTGAAATGAAACTATCTGTAGCACCATAATCAAATAAAATCTTAACATTGATATGAATTAGCGTACCTGATGACTTCACCACCATGGATTGATGTTTTTCCTGGCGATTATTAACCAATGCGTAAATCTGGTGGTTGCTACTGGATCTTCCCATTGGGGCCTTTCCTTCTCTATGCACAAATCTTGATTGTAACTCTAGGCAGTCACGCTAGTAATGGGGTCCTCCGCATCCCCAATAGGTAACACGGGATTGAACCTGTGCACAGTTCTGTGACTGTCTCTAAAATGAGTTCCTTCCCCTAGAACCCTTGCCCCTGCTAGCTGCTCTCTGAGATGGCCATGGACTTGCCTGTGTCGTTGGTGATGAACGGGATGCTACACTTTCTTCCATTGAAATCCCTACGGCTACTGTCCTTAGTGTGACTCTATTACCATATCGAGGTGGCCTTGAGGCCCCTCCCCTGGGAAATGTCTTAGGGGCCTTCCCTATGAATCCAGGATGATGTGGAAAGGTTAGTCTCATACCTCCAGTTAAGTTCATGTGTTCCTCCGCATAACACGCATTTTCCACTGCTTCTTCTACTGAAGACATTTTCCACATCCAAACCATAGCCCTTATCTTAGGGTTTAACCCATAGACAAAGTGTTCTACCTGTCATTGATCATTATCCATGTATGAAACATATTTGACCAATTCCATAAATCTGATCTCATATTCTTCTACGGTTCTGCTTCCCTGTACTAGAGCATGAAACGCTCCTACTTGTTGTTCCTCATAGTAAGCTAGAAGATATTTCCTTCGGAACCTCTCCTCGAAAAGTTCCCAAGATACGGTGTCTCGAGTAAGATGCAATTTCCTTTCTAGGTTTTCCCACCAGTTCAAGGCACTATCTCTCAACTGAAAAATCTCTTTCTTTGCCTTTGAGGTGGATGCATAGTCTCCTAGGGAAAAACAACTTGTCATGCCTTCCAACCACGCCTCGACATGTTCATTGACATCACCCCGGAAAACTCCAGAATATTGATCTTCTGTAGTTCTCTAGTGATGTCTTCGGGTGGAGGTCCTCCCCTTGAATCCCTTGATGCTCATGGATTACTCATTCCAGATGGTGGGGGATCCACCTCGATCCCTATTGGTTGACACCCCTTTAAAGTCTCGTTTATGGCCTTCAAAGAGTGCAGTATGAGAGTTAGTTCAGGCGATGGTGGAAGTGGGGCTGGCGGTCCCTGCGACGATGCCCCTCTACCTCGATTTCCTCAAGTCCTAACCATATTGTATAATTTAACCTTCATCAACCAAAGTTGTCAGGGTGAGTTCAAGGACATTTCACATTTGCGCAACTTAAACTAGAAAATAGGGTTAGGTGTAAGTTTTTTTTTACTTGTCTGTAAACATACGTTACTCTCTTTAGGGGAGGTGGCTAGGTTAGGGTTAAATCGTCTAAGCTTGATGTCTTCATTCATGAATCCTAGCAACTCTCTCACCTTGCTAGCACCACACTGTAACCTTCAATTACTCTAACTTGTGTATATAATCAAGTATCAACCCTGACCCTTGTAACAATATGCACCACTCATTTTAATCACCTTTATTTATTATAATACTCTTAGTCTTGTCATTCATCAAGTTATTTAATCCCTAAAATTAACTTACATAGTTTAATTCTCCTTAATCAATAATCGACATAATTAATTAATTAATTAATCCTCCATTAACTATAATTATTAATCCTCCATAATTATTAATTCCCCATTAATCCTCCATTAATGATCTTCCATTAACTAATTATGACTCTTATAATCTATCTATCTATATATATATATATTTTTTTTATTTTTTTTTTATTTTTTTTCTTATATTATGCTTATATATATCTAAATATATATATAATTGAACTAAACATAACTAATAACCTAGTAAGTAAATAAAATAGAAATAAAAAAAATAAAAATTTAAATAATAAAAATAAAAATAAAACATCAATTATCCTTGGGCATCGTGGGACCTCGCATGAGGCCCACATGCCCCTTCCCTCTTTTCCCACCTGTTCAAGCCAAAATAAAATAATAATAAAGACAATGACTATTCAAACCCTAGAAAACCCTAATCCAAAACTTACTCCTGCGTTTTCTAACTCCAGCACACGAGATTTTCGTTGTTCCTGCGGCTCCACCTGTGGTATTTCTCTCATGGCTTCTCCTGGTGTCTTGGAATTTGGTGTGTTAGGATTGTCGGGGGCTTGGCCCTCTTGTGTGTTGGTTTATGTATTGTGTATTTTTTTTTTTTTAATCCTATGGTTGTATGTGTTGTCGTATAGGCAGGTAGGCATACGAGCTAGCGTTTCAGGCCTTTTGTGATCAAATACTAAGCGAAAAAATGGAAAAGATGGCCCCGTTAGCCACGCCGAGCCCCCCAATCTATAGGGGTTGTTTAGTTTCTGAGAACCGGGCATGTTGAGATATGTAAGATATGCATCCTAGTCTCAGTGCTTGCGCCTTGTGCTTGGCTTGAGTGAATCGGCACATGTGGTTTTCTCGGCCTCTCTCCGTAGGAGAGTTGTACACTAGTGTTGTAAATGCTCTGTTTTTGAGTTCTTAGTTTTAGTTTCCGAAGTTTTTTGTCACATGAATACGGAAGCGAAGAACAACAAAGCGTTGGATGGATTTAAAGGCTCTCGGACCTCGGTGATGTTATGTAGGGTTTCTGATTCAAGGAGGGTTTATGCCTTCTGTTTCTTAGTTTGATAATATGAATCAAGATCAACTTGTCATTTCTTCCTCTGATATTACATAAGCACTGGTTATATTAACTATTTTTTGTTTGTGTGGATAAGAAAGGCAGAACTTGAGCATTGGATTATCCATCTTGTAGAGGCTCCGGTGTGAAATAGCATATCGCTAAATGTAAAGACTATTCCATGGCGTCATGGATTGTGCTTAAAGGCCAGCCTTAAATCGTTATGTTGTTGCATTGGTAAATAACATGTTAAAGTTTTTATTTTATTTATATATATATATATATTTTTTTTTTCATCTATTATATATGTCTTTTTTTGCTGTGTGTGCCATTACAGGTCGCATGGAGCTAGCGGTTGGTTGATGGCTAGTCCCTGCATGGTATAGTGCTCGACACTTTGGGAATTTTCTTGTGACTTGCATTGTGGTTGCATGCTTGAATAGTTTGTTGTGTGGTTGCAGGTGCGAGTCTTGGCCTTCGGGAATTGGAGCTTAGTGCTGAGCTTTGGTCGTTTTTGTGTGGATTTCAGCTTTGATGTGTGGACTTGGGCTGTGGGATTAAAGTGGTTTTTTTTGTGTGTTCTCGGGCTACAGACATCAAAACTCAACCATGATCCACGAGTTAGATTCACAAACACAATTCGCAACAGACATCAAAGCTCAACAACCAAGATCCAAGCCACCGAGGAAGGAAATAATATGGTGCACTACACATCTATGCAGTTGAGTGTTCTCACATGGCTGACATGGCACAAGAAATTGTTAAAGCAAATGGCTATAGTGATGTCATTACCATTCTGAAGGGAAAAATTGAGGAAATAGAATTGCCTGTCCAAAATGTGGATATCATAATCTCAGAATGGATGGGCTACTTTCTCTTCTTCGAGAATATGTTTTTACATTGTGTTATATGCTTGGGACAAATGGATGATTCCAAGTGGTATTGTGCTCGACCGCTAGGCTTAGCGTTTGGTATTGGGAGTTGTTTTTTTTTTAGCTTAATTTGTGTGCTCTAGTTGATGCTAACTTGCGTTGTGTTGATTGTAGGTGCTGGCTTGGTTTAAATCTTAGGCGCTATGCTTTGGCTTTATTGGCTACTTTGTTTTGGCTCACAGGCCCATGACAATGGTATTATCCAGGTTATGCTTCATACGAGACCCTCTAGGGATCTCAGATGCTCGCTTCTTGGTTTTATTCTGTTTTAACAACTTTGTATAGACTTCTCATCTCAGACACCATCATAGGGTGGATTTTATAGTTTGGAGACTACGTTTGGAACTTGTTTTTTTTTTTTTTTGTGAAGATTATCAGATTCATCCTTCAGGAAAAGGATATCATATTAAATACATGAGTACATGTATTATTCAGAATATCTAAATCTTCTTTATACTTGAAATAGAATTTAGGTTTTTTTTTTGTGATATTGACATGCATTGTTTTCAATACATATACAATAGTGATAATATTAATAAGAGTCATTTGGGATAACAACAAAGACATGAATTATGACAACAATAAGGGATATTCCATTCACATAACACTCGGATTAGAATTGAAATAAATCGAAAGACTTGAATTAATATTTGTTCTTAGACTTTACTTGGGTTCCTGAATTTTACTAGGGAAGGTCCATATGCCCTAAGTGTTAGAACCGTGCTATGATACCAAGTGTAAGATCCTAATTTAACAAAGCCTAATAAGATTCATAAGTTTAACCATAAAATTTCTTTCAACTTATGAGCAATTTTATTATTTAGCATATAAGCAAATTTAGCAGCATAATGACAATCACCTAACACAACGTAATCATGAAAATACATACCTTTGACTGATGTTATTCCTCCAATCTCCATCTGTCCTCGCTACTCTGCCCAAACTCTGCCCAAAATTGAATCTTTCCTCCCTACCAGCTAGGAATAGAGCCTAACTGACTCCCTAGCTCCAGGATTCCGTGAGGATTCCTCGGCCCCGAGCCCAAAACTCCCAGCAACCGATGCACCCCTGTAATAGTCCACCCAAACTCCAAACCATAAAACATCAAACCAGCAAACACATACAATCCCTAATCTCCAAATGTTGTTTTCTTCCCCCAAACTTCCAAAGGTCCCTCTCTCGAATGCCTCTGCCCCCTCATATCCTCCCCCCATTCACCAAATCCTCTTTCATTTAATGCCACCCACCCTATCCCTCCATTTAATACCTTATCCATCCATTCAATACCTTATCCCTCCATTCAATACCCTATCCATCCATTCAATTCCTTATCCTTCATATGTTTAACTTTTCTAATAAATAAATTAAAAATTATTAAGCCTTTAATTCGTTACCCAAACCTTAAATGTGTTAATTAATCAATTAATTAATTAATCAACATATATTAAACATATATTAATTAATTAATTAATTAATAGTATTAATAAATAATCATTATTTAACTAATACACATTAGAACAGTTAATTATTTAATTAACTATACTTGATAAACCTTAGGAAACTATTTAACTAGGGTTGTTACAATTAAAGATGTATTCCTACAAATGAAATAAACCCTGAATGATCACAGAAATATCAAATTATTAGAGATCTACAAAGAAAAAGAGTGCATAGAAACAAGAATAGGAGACTTGGACATTGACTGTGTTCTGGATGAAGAAACACAGGTGAATATCATGACAGAAAGAACTTGGGAAATTTTAGGAAAGCCTACTATGATTCCTTCATTGGGAGGAATAAGATTATTCAGAGGAAAGTTGATAAACCTATGTGGAAGACTCACCCATATGTCTATGAGTGCTCATGGAACTTTGACAGAGGAAGATTTTGAGGTTGTTAAATTTATTGAGAATGACACCCCATTTGCTATGTTACTAGGAAAAACCTGTATTGAGAAGGATCGGGCCAGAAGAAAAGAAGAGGAATTCTTAGAACAAAAGAATAAATAATTAAAATATTTCATGACTAGGAGGATAGCACACTTGATTTAAGAACAGGAGAATAGAGCAAATCTATTTAGAACTAGAAACTTGGATGCCAAATTTAAAATAACACAAGAAGAATCACAGAAGGGTGGAGCACCTACTCCAGACAGAGAAGAAGTATTTCCTTTGAACCCTATGAAAGAATCTCAACAACACGAAGTTACTATGCCAAAAGGAGATAAGAATCAAAATGGAAAGAGTAATACCGAGAATAAGATCACAAGGAAGAAGGCTAGAAAGCTCAGTAAGAAGAGAGAAAACTTGTAGAATGTTCCACAGGGGACTTCGCAAAAGGAAGATTTGAAAAAATGGAACTTCGGCGGGATATCATAACAACGCAACATGGAACTTCACCATGGAGAAGCAATATGACCGTTGGAGGCATTATGATCGTTAGACTGACACCCCCAAATGGTTAGAACAAAAGTTACGACCGATAAGCTCATCTTCAGACCATTGGGACCGCACCACAATGGACAAAATCGCATTGATGAAGGCCTCTTGTCCATTGGAGAAGACATGTTACATTGTTGTCTACTTATTCCATTGACTATTGCACCACGAAAACTTTTGCGAATTGTATCCAAGCCAACTCATTTCTACTGCGCTACGTTTACTAAGATTGACAAATGTTCTATTTCTTTGAGCACCCATTCATCAATATGATTTATCCGATATTCATCGTGTATGTTGGACAAATTCAATGCAGCTGACAAGTGTGTAGAAGAAGTTATAATTGATCTAATGGCCGAGGAAATAATGTTCACAGGGATTCAAGCCTCATCGACAAGAGGAGTGCAAGCCTCCCCATCAACTACCCATGGATCTAGACCATCCCGAGATGCAGTAGAGAAGAGAACCAAGCATCGATATGACTTGGAAAATGCGAAGTTAATCCCAACTATCTCGCTCGACTACATCCCGCCTTTGGCTAGCGCAGTGGATCATGACAGTGTCCCTAGGTATTTTTATTATACCTTGGTTACTGCGTACCTCCCAAAGGGGATACATGCAGTTAGAACACAGCAGGATAAGATCAGGACATTAAAATTAAGCGACTTCAACCTAGGGGACCGCAATAACCATAGTATGCTCACTCCTCAAAGGTACTTGACTAGGACGAAGGGGAAGAACTCGAGGATAATCCCCCAACCATGGACTATGAACCTCGCACAATCCACCATCTTGAATGTGATGAAGATCCCACATTTCAAAAGACACCAGGAAGTTAATGCATGTGTTAAGCGCATGTTATCATGCTACCATTGCTGCTATTTATAGCTAGATAGACCCATCACAGTCGATCCGACATTGATCCATAGGATCATAGTATTAAGCATGTAGGGACCCGACCCACAGGACTTCTACCCAGAGAAGGTTATAGATTGAGCATTGGCATAGAGGAACAAATACACATATGGTGATGTAGAAAAGGGGATGCAAGGCTACAAGGTAGCTTCCATCCAGAATGGCACAGTGCACCTAGCCTTCCAGCTGATTGTTAGAAAAACAAGACCATGGAGCAATAAAATAAAACAAATGCAGAAACAAAACATAGAATATACACAATACAATAGAGACACAGATTTGCGTGGTTCACCCAGTGTTCGCTACGTCCACCAGAGAAATTTCCAGGTCCTTCCTTTATTATTATCAAGCAAATGAAGGGATACAACCTACAAAAAAACTCGTTGTAACTTCCTCTTCTTTCTCTCACCATCTCCTCTCTTAGAATACAATACTCACCACAATTCATAGTCACAATACATTTCCCTCATAACAGAGGGTTTCCTTCTAGGTAAAAAAAACCCTAACATAATTTCTACCGTTAGATCTGCAACCTTATAATGAACGGTCCAGATTTACAATGAAATTACAATATACATTTACAAGTCAATTTTTCCTTCGAGGGCTTCACCTCCAAACCCCCCTGCTAGGGGGACAACCCCCCCCCAGACCCTGCAGAGGGGGTACCCCACCTTTGCACTCCCCCGTGTGGAAGAATGTACATACTTCTGGGGTGTAAAGTCTTCATGGGGTATAAACACGACTAAAAGCAAGGACCTCTGAATCAAGAAGATAATCAGGCTCCACAACCAACAATCTCCCACCTGGAGACTGATCTCAACAACTCCACTGTTGCTATATATGTTGGACTCTGAACCTTCTTGGACCTGGAAAATTTCTCATCTTCATCTTCATTCTTGAAGACCAACTGAAACTAGCAGGAACTCAGTTTCTCTGTAGTTACTCCCTTTGTTAACACGTCTACATGATTTTGGCTAGTGTGTATCTTTTCCAACATCAAATGTCCATCTCCCAAGGCAGAGCATATGAAGTGGTACCTCAAATGTATATTCTTAGTCTTAGAATGGAAGGTTGAGTTCTTTGCAATATGAATTGCACTCTCACTGTCACAGTACAACCTGCTATTCTCCTTCTTCTTTCCCCATTCCTCCATAAACCTTTGTAATCAAATCATCTCTTTACTAGCCTTTATAGCACCAACATACTCTGCCTCTGTTGTTAAAAGTGCAACAACCTTTTGCAGTTTCGAAATCCAACTTACTACTATTCCACCTATAGTAAAAATATACCCTCTGGTGCTCCTCCTGTTGTATTTATCACCTGCCATATCTGAATCAACATATCCCCGTGGAAAAGTTTCTGAACCTCCAAAACATAATGCATGAGTAGCAGTACCTCTCAAATACTTGAGAATCCACTTTACTACCTCCCAATGTTCTTTACCTGGATTGTTCATATACCTGCTAGCAACTCCCACTGCATGTGCAATATCTGGTCTTGTGCAAACCATTGCATACATCAAGATGCTAATTGTTGATGAATAAGGGACCCTCAACATGTATTCTATCTCCTCCTGTCTCTTGGGACACATTTCCTTAGTAAATTTGAAATGGCTAGCCAAAGGTGTACTAACTAGTTTTGCATTATGCATTCTAAACCTCACCAACACCTTCTCTATGTACTCACCCTGAGACAATGTCAATTTGCTATTTTTTCTATCTCTTGTTATTCTCATGCCAAGGATTTTGTTTGCATCACCCAAATCCTTCATCGTAAATGAATTGGCTAATTTATTCTTGAGAATATTTATATCCTACATATTAGACGCTGCAACACGCATGCTATCTACATACAATAGAAAGATAATATAGCTTCCAGTTTCTATCCTTTTAAAATAAACACAGTGATCAGAATGGCATCTACTATAACCCTGTTATGTCATAAACCTGTCAAACTTAAAATACCACTACCTTGGAACTTGTTTTAGGCCATACAATCTCTTCTTTAACCTACATACCAAATTCTCCTTCCCTTTGACCTCATACCCCTGTGGCTGCTGCATATAAATATATTCCTCCAAATCCCCATGGAGAAAAGTTATTTTTACATCTAACTATTCAGCATCCAAATCTTCTATTGCCACAAGACTTAAAATAGTCCTAATTGAAGTCATTTTAACAACAGAAGAAAATATTTCATCAAAATCTAAAAATTTCTTTTGTGAAAACCCCTTTACAAAAAGTCTAGCCTTGTACCTCTTTTCTCCTCCATCTTCTTCCTTCAACTTGTAAATCCATTTATTCTGCAACACTCTTTTTCCCGTAGGCAACTGAACCAAGTCCCAATTCTGTTTATTTTCCAAGGAATCCATTTCCTCTTTCATGCCTTGCTCCCACTTCTTTTTGGTGTCTACCGACATTGCCTCTTCATAACATTCTGGTTCACCAAAATCAGTCAACAATAAATAATACAATGAAGGAGAGTATCGTTCATGGGGTATACTTAACCTGGTAGATCTTCTAACAACACTTATGGGTTTTTGAGGTACCTGCTGCTCCTGTTGTTGTACATTTTGATTTTTAGGTTCCTTTGGAATTTATTTTTCATTGATCGCATCAAGCACTGTGTATTCTTGTTTCTCTTCTTCCTATTTCTTTCTCTGCAACTGATCTTTGTATATGACCTTCTCATTAAATATGACATCTCTACTCCTAATGATTTTGTTATTTTTATAATCCCAAAATCGATAACCAAAATCATTAACAATGTATCCAATAAAGGTACACTTCTTGGATTTAGACTCAAGCTTTGTTCTATTTTCTTTATCAATATGAACAAATGCTTCACAACGGAAAGTTTTCAAAAAAGAATAGTTTACCTTTTTCTTGTCCATTCCTCTTCTAGAATTATACCATCCAAAGATATTGAAGGTCCTATGTTTATTAAGTAAACAACAGTATCTTCATCATCTGCCCATAACTGTAAGGGCAAACCGGCATGCAATTTCATACTCCTTGTACGCTCCATGATTTTCATGTTCATCCTTTCTGACACACCATTTTCTTGTGGTGTTCTTGGAACTGTCTTCTCTCTACGAATCTCATGGTATGAACAGTAATCATCAAATTCCTTGCTACAATATTTACCTCCATTATCTAATCTAAGACACTTCAAACTTTTTCCTGTCTCATTCTCAACTAAAGCTTTCCATTTCTTAAAAGTATGAAAAACATCAGATTTTTGTCGAATGCAATAAACCAAAGTTTTTCTAGTTGCATCATCAATAAAAGTAACATAATAACGAGAGCAACCAAGAGATGATACCTGAGTTGGTCCCCATACATTTGTATGCACAAGCTCTAACCTTTCATTCTTCTTTTCTTTTCTGAATTTGAGAAATCTGACTCTCTTGTGTTTTCCATAAACACAATGCTCACAGAAGTCCAAATCAATTTGTTTAAGATCTGACAACACATTTCTTTTGTGAAGTATCTGCATACCCTTCTCACTCATGTGTCCCAGCCTATGATGCCATAGTTTTGTATCCACTCGTGTAGAAGCTAAAGATATAGAAGAGTCAATATTACCCGTACATAAATACAATGTACCTTCCTTCTCTCCTTTTTCTATCACCAATGATCCTTTGATGACCTTCCATGTCTTATCTAGAAATATGGATACACAACCTTCACTTTCCAACTGCCCTATTGAAATTAGATTTTTCCTTAAATNCCCAACAATTTTGCATGGTGCATCATCACCCAAATGAACCTATCCAAAATCACCTTGAACATAATCTAGAAAATGTTTCCTATGGGGTGTGGCATGAAATGAAGCCCCTGAATCTACTACCCAAGACTTATAAATATTATCTATAGAAAGAATCAAAGCATCTTGTAACACATCACCTGCTACATTTGTTTCCTGATTTCTCTCCTGTTTTCCATCTCTTTGTTTCTTTGGAGCCATGCAGTCTTTTTTCAGATGTCCTTTCTTCCCACAATTCCAACACTCTATCTTTCCAAGTCTAGATTTGGATCTTCCCTTCCTATAATTCTCGTGATTCCCTGAGCCCTTTCCTCTATCCTTTTTTCTTCCCCTGTTCTCCATGTTCAACAGATTATCTGATGTCTCGCCTATTCTTTTCTGTCGCATTTCGTCACTAAGGATAACACCAACAACATCATCAAATTTTAATAATTGAACTAGAGATAGAGTTACTTACAACCATGACCAAGCCGTTCCGTCTTTTTGGCAATGAGCACAAGATTAGAAGAGCCCTAACCTCATCATCAAAGCCCACTTTTACAGAACTTAGTTGATTAGTAACCTCATTAAATTCATTTAAATGATCTGCAATAGACCCACCTTCTGGCATGTTCATATTAAATAATCTCTTCATTAGAAATACCTTATTGGACGTCGAGGGTTTTTCATACAGTTTAGCCAATGCATCCATCAGATCCTTCGTTGTCTTTTCTTTCGAAATATTGAAAGCCACCGATGCTGCCAAGATCAGTCGTATCGTTCCTAGAACCTTTCTGTCAAGAATCACCCATTATTCATCCTTCATGGCCGTCATATTCTTTGCTACTCCACCCAATGGTAGGAATATATCCTTCTGATATATATAATCGTCCATCTGTAGTTTCCATAATTGGTAGTTTTGGCCATTAAATTTATCGACCCTAAACTTTCCATCTTCCGACATTGCTCCCACTCAAACCATGATCCCTCTTATCCTATGAGTTACCTTTCACTCTGATACCAGTTGTTAGAAAAATAGGAATGCGGAGCATGGATGATTTTAGGGGCTAAATTTCGCTCATGGGCTAATTTTCCATGGTTTTTCAAAAAACAAGATTCACTATTTTTAAAATGATTCGCCCAAATTCTATAGGATAAAATTATTTTACCTTAAAAATAGCCAAAATTTTATAAAAACTATATAAAATCCTTAGAAATTTGAATATTTTTACAAAAATATCGCCAAACATTTATAGTTGGCAT
>SNQJ01S0042684.1:40229-67038 GCA_010110895.2 Picea sitchensis
ATAAAAACTATATAAAATCCTTAGAAATTTGAATATTTTTACAAAAATATCGCCAAACATTTATAGTTGGCATATGAAGGATTAGTAAGATTCACCAAGGTTTCTACATTTAAAAATAAATTTCCATCCTTAAAATCATCCCTACCGCGGAGCAATAAAATAAAACAAATGTGGAAACAAAACACAGAAGATACACAATACAATAGAGACACAAATTTACATCGTTCACCTAGTGTGGGCTACGTCCACCAGATAAATTGCCAGGTCCTTCCTTTATTATTATCCAACAAATGAAGGGATACAACCTACAACAAAACTCGTTGTAACTTCCTCTTCTTTCTCTCACCGTCTCCTCTCTTAGAATACAATACTTGCCATAATGCATAGCCACAATAAATTCCCCTCGTAACAAAGGGTTTCCTTCTAGGGAAAAAAACCCTAACATAATTTCTACTATTAGATTTGTGACCTTATAATGAACAGGCTAGATTTACAATGAAATTACAATATACATTTACAAGTCAATTTTTCCTTCGAGGGATTCTGCCCCAAACCCCCTAGTAGGGGGTATAGCCCCCCCAAACCTCATAGAGGGGCTACCCCTCTGCACTTCCCCAAGTGGAATATTGTACATACTTCTAGGGTGTAAAGTCTTCATGGGGTATAAACACAGATGAAAGAAAGGACCTCTGAATTAGGAAGATAATCAAACTCCACAACCAACAATCTCCCACTTGGAGACTGATCTCAACAACTCCACCGCTGTTGTATATGCTAGACTCTGAACCTTCTTGGACCTGAAAAATTTCTCATATTCATCTTCATTCTTGAAGACAAACTAAAATTCAAAAGGAACTCAATTTCTCTTTGGTTACTCCCTTTGTTAACATGTCTGCAGGATTCTGGCTAGTGTGTATCTTTTCCAACTTCAAATGTCCATCTTCCAAGATGGATCATATGAACTGATACCTCAACTGTATATGCTTAGTCTTTGAATGGAAGGCTGAGTTCTTTGAAAGATGAATTGTTCTCTCACTGTCACAGTACAACCTACTATTCTCCTGCTTCTTTCCCAATTCCTCCATAAACCTTTGTAACCAAATCATATCTTTACTAGCCTCTGTAGCAGAAACATACTCTGCCTCTATTGTTGAAAGTGCAACAACCTTTTGCAGTTTCAAAATCCAAGTTACTGTTGTTCCACCTATAGTAAAAACATACCCTGTGGTTCTCCTCTTGTTGTCTTTATCACCTTCCATATCTGAATCAACATATCCCTATGGAAAAGTGTCTGAACCTCCAAAACATAATGCATGAGTAGCAGTACCTCTCAAATACCTGAGAATCCACTTTATTGCCTCCCAATGTTCTTTACCTATATTTTTCATATACCTTCTCACAACTCCCACTGCATGTGCAATATCTGGTCTTGTGCAAACCATTTCATACATCATGGAAGAGTGTACATACTTCTGGGGTGTAAAGCCTTCATGGGGTATAAACACGGCTGAAAGAAAGGATCTCTGAATTAGGAAGATAATCAGGCTCCACAACCAACACTAATTGCAGGAAAGATGGTGAGAAATAACAGACCTATGCAGGTCACGGGGTTCGTTGTTTACCTCACTGGAAAATGTGTAGAAGGACTCCAAAGGAACTAGGCAAAGTAGTTAGTCATCCAACTCAAATTGTACTGTCACAAAGCTCATGATCAGGGCTATGATTTCCATTTTAGTTGGCTACTAATCCTCATAGCATTTACTTCTTGGCAGATGCCGAAAGGTGTGAAATTCCCGGATATTGATCCATTTGATCCACTCACTACGAAGTTCACCACACACTGGTACTCGAGAGATATGGGAAAATAGTGGTAGTAGAATGCAATATTTCACACTTACTATCTCCAGTTGAAGAGGGATATTGGGGTTGTCCCTTGCATGATATTAAACACCCTACACCGGTTCAAACCCTGCATGAAGTTCTATGCAAATCAACACTTTATTTATATCACTGCATGTACAGACGAGCATAAAGAAGAGCTTCAGCCATACTATAAGCTCATAGAGGAGGACCTTGAGGAGATAACTAAGGACTGGTCTACAGATCTCCTTATCCCTGTTGATCCCACAGAAATATCTGATCCCGAACTACTTGGAAACTCAGAGGCCACTCACAAAGAAAATGATACACCTGGAACCAACAGAAGGAACAATACCCAAGAGGTACAAAACCTGAGCTGCACATCAGAAGAAATCACTTCAGAATCTCCGAGATGAGGAGGTGATGATGAAGTAGATAAAGAAGAGACCAATGGAAAATATGATCAATAGAAGCAAGGTTAAGTAACACTGTCTATGGATCATGTTGATGAGGCTGACCCCTCTAAGAAAAGAAAGGTTTCCCCCATGAAACCTACCTCAAGGAATAAATCTAGAGCTAGTAAGACCAAGTTGTAGACCATGCTCACGCTCAATGAATTTGACTTCATCATCATAGCCGTATCAGAAACTTCGCAGGATATTATGAAAAACTCAGAAGCCAAGAATGCAACCATATATGATAGGATTGAGACAAAACTTAGAGGGGTATGCAAGCCCTTTAATCTAGCCACGCAGTATCCACTGTTCCCCCGCCATCAGAAGAACTAGAGTTGGTAGATGAACCTACCCAACTCTTTAGAATAGATGATGTGATCGAAGCTCACCTTCGTAGAGCGGAAGAAGAGAAAGAACAGGCCACGGTGGCCCTGAAGCAAGGAAAACAGGAAATGGTATAGAAATGTTAAGTTGTGTAGCAGGAGAAGGATGACCTCCA
Source organism: Picea sitchensis (assembly GCA_010110895.2). NCBI lineage: Eukaryota > Viridiplantae > Streptophyta > Pinopsida > Pinales > Pinaceae > Picea > Picea sitchensis. The sequence continues at coordinate 43,044 of SNQJ01S0042684.1, forward strand.
CACCAAGTTTGAAGAGGAGAGAGCGTAGGTCAAAAATGAGAGAGAGAAGTTGCTCACAGAATAGATCGGATTCAAAGAAGAAGTTGGCAGAGCACTTCACTCTGTGAAAGGCTTAGAGAAAAATGTGGAAGAACCAGAGGAGAAAGAATTAATGCATCTTTTGGGAGCCATCCAACAACTTCAATAGATAATCGCGGGCCTAGAGCTACAAATAGTGCCAAGTACCCTGCAGGACGTGCGAGATCAAAGAGAAGCCACTGCCCAAAGAACAGTTGAGAGGATCAGAGCATTCACTATGGAATGTAAACAACTTAGTAGTATAAGTGCACAAACCTACGAGCGACTTACTGAAGGCCCTGAACTAAAGGCATTGGAGTCACAGCTCGAGGAGGAAAATTAGTAAGCAGTGACAGTACAGGCGTAGTTGAATCTCCTGTCAATAGTTGAAAGGATGAAGCGATTCTAGAAATAGTGCACTGCTCAATAGAAGGTCCACACCATACAGAGAAAAGTCATGGAAGTAACTCAGAGGCTCCAACCCGTCCAGGATGAAGCATGCCAACTATTTGAGGAGATTGAAAGACGAGGAGTAGAGCTAGAACAAATAGTCAGTAGAGTCGAACAACTCTTGGAGGGACCTGTCAACGAAGAAGTTATCCAAGAGTTCATCGAGCAGGAGGACTTGGCACAACAACAAGTCGAAGTAGCTTGAACTAATATCGATGCTTTTAAAGTAGAGATACCCAGACCAGAGTGACTCGAGATGATTCACAAGTGAGTGTTGGGAGCCTGTTGGCCCTTGACCAAGTTTTTAGGATTTTTGGTCATGTTTGCCCTATTTTGGAACTTCGACAAGCTGTCGAAGGTGGAGCGCAAGTCGAAGCGGAGATCGTGGGATCTCGACCCCTTTTTTAGGGAGTTTTGGTTTTTGGGCTTATGTAACAGGTATGGATATGTTGGCCCATGGGTTTACCTATGTTTAGGCCCATTTTGTAATGCATAAATAGAAGGCTAGGCGATGTAAGTAGAAAAAGGTGCAAGTGTGTGATACCAAGTGATAAGTGCAAGTGATAGTTGTACATGATTTTTGCATTCTATGTGAGACTTGCAAGGCTAAGTGCAAGTGACTGTAAGGGAATGAGAAGAAGCTTTGTGTTGTAACCTAAATCGGGAAAGGAGGATTTGGTGAGGTGCACGTAGATCTCCTATCCTATGCAAAGTAGGATCTTGTGGCTATATGCATGTAGAAGATTGACAAAAGATAATAAAAGAGGAGAAGAGTTGGTGGATGTAGCCCCAGGATGGGGGTGAACCACGTATATCTTGTGTTGTTATGCTTTGTGCAATGTATTAATGTGTTTATGTGTTTACATGCTTAGTTCTTTGGCATAGGTAAATGATAGATATATATGTTGATGTTTTGTGCTTAATAATATGAATAAGTGCTAGATATAACCTATTCGAATATACTAGATCTGGGTGAATACTATGATGCTATGTGATTAGGAGTTTAACTACGAAGTAGATACTCGTTAAATACTGATGAACTGTAACTACTAAGTGATTTGATAAAATATTGTAATAACATATCTGTGTCTCGGTTAAGGTTTCAGACATTGGAGTCCTGCAACCACCCCTGCCTCTACCTCAGGTGAGACTGCATCTGCTTCATAGGTGTTGCCGAAAGGGTTGGTACTTAGGGATTTTTTGGTGTGTTGTTGAAGCATTAAACCCTAGGTATGCCCCTGTGCCAACATTGAGCCAAATCTATTTCATATTTTTAAGGAGCTATCATGTATGGTTATTTAAAATATTGTTTGCTAATAAATCACGCATACAGGAACGAGCTATTCAAATAAGAGGCTGAAAATTGAAGCCTACTACGCCTCTGTCAAAGAGAAGGTTGCTACTAACCCTCCCGCATGTTCGGATGATTCTGGTAAATTTGTGTCCTCCCACTTACATTGGAAGGATGATTTCTCTCATATGATCAACAATATGATGCTTAAAGATTCCACAAATCCTAAAGCAGGTTCATAAGGACTAAAGGGTGATAGCCTCAATGAGGGAAAGATTTCCTCACAAACCGGGAAATATGGATTTTAAGCTTTCCTTTATTGTTGATGACAATTGACTTTAGATTTTTATATAGCATGCTTTTTGGATATGCTAGTAATATATTTTGGAAATAATTGCAAACATTATTGATATTAATTTCCAAATGTTAGTATGATGATGGGAGCCACAAGGAGGTGTGTTCTGCTTAACTAACTAGTTATGTTATGATTGTTATGAGCTAAAGGGAGTCATAAGGGGTCCCACCTACTAGTTTTTATTTATTTTAACCCTTATTATGATTATTACTTTTCCTCCTTAACTAAAACATTAGTTGAGTCTTTAGTTAACTTAACTAATGAGGTGGTTCAAATACCTCAACCAATTCTGATTTGCTTAAAGGAAAAAGGAAGGGAGGAACAAGAGGAGGATAGAAGCAGAAGCATACTAAGATTTTCTCTTTGAGTTTATGTTGAGATAGTTCAATTTCAATTAATTTTATTATTCATCACAAGCCTAATTCTCTCTTATGATAGCAGGGTCTTATTGTAGACAACAATATTCAGGGCTGAATTACATCATTCAAACACTTGTTCTTCAGAGGCGTTGATCTATCTTTGATAGTCTATGTAGAATTTTCTTTTTGTGAATTAATTTTCATGACTGACAAAGGCTATTGTTCAGAGTCCAGTGGGAAACAATCTGTGGCAAGATGATACATCTTTTAGAGTTCATTTTTTGGTTTTCTGTCAAAGGTTCTTTTGTATGTTCCATCAGCGATGTCTAATTTTGACTTTGCTCCAAAATTTTTGTATGAGATTTTGTAAATAAAATGACTCTTTGGTGAATTGGAATGAAATAAAGGATTGATTTATGTCTCATTTTTCTTGATTATGATCTTGGTATATTTACTTCTGTCTTTACATTCATTTCAACAACTGTTATATTTAGAAAATTACATGAAAAGTAAATTTACAACAAGTTTTTTATTGATAAAAGACTAACCTAAGCACTGGTAATTAATACTTGTGAGTTAGGATGTTATTTTTGTTGGCTATAAACATAGGGTGATATTCCTGTCTATTTTTCTTTAGCCATGCAGAATCTGAAAATTCTTGAGTAAGATCATTTCATATCTTTTCCTCAACAAACACGTCCTTCTGATATGTAGCCACTCTTTTGGGTACAAACTTCACTAACTTTCATCACCACTTCTAAATTATCATAGTAACGATGTGTCATTTTCCTTTGTGGACTATCTAACATACCTTAACGGATTGCTTTTTGTATTGATTTCTCTAAATTATCTTAATATTGTTCATAATCCTTAACCACCATAATTCGTTTCTTTCCCCTATATATACATATACTTGAATGATAATTTGCCTTCATATCATAATAAGGAGTCTAAGGCACATTTTTGCTTGTCATTCTTACACTTCTTATGTCATCCCACACTCTTAAGGAGTATACGAGCCTCCCTTAATGAAGCCTAATATATATATATATATATATATTAAAAATAAATAAATAAATAAAAATGAACTTCTCCCACAAAGGATAGGGGGTCTCATCATGAGCCAACCTACCATGATCATAATATAATAACATAAGTGACATTCCTACTATGTCTACCACACCAGGGAAATCACCTTTGGCATTTTTTTTTTCGTCAAAGGACAAGAGGTCTCATCATGAGTCGTCTTGTTCACTTAGGTTACTATCTAGTGAGTGGAATTATCATTATCTGGCTACCAAACTAGGATAGTAGTCTTTCTAGGAAAATATGATTGAAACTATTTATTAAGGATACAGGCTCATCTATGGGTTAAAAGGAAACCTTGTCGAGGCTATGGATGCCTGCTAGTAACAGTGGCTTTGCCTGTGGTATAGAAGTTTCTCTTAAATACGGTAAGTTTTTTTTGGTGTTCCTAGACTTTCTTTCTTAAATAGAGGCTATCATTCCAGTTATATCAAATAACAAGGGAAAGTAAAAAATTTATGACATGTGGAATATTTATAACACGTGAATGAATTTAGATTACTCAAAATATTTTTCCTTAAAGTTTTTTTGAATATAGGTATTTTAACATGTATTTCCCACAAAAAAAGTGATTATTGTTCATCATTACCATTAAAGTGATTTTGAAGGTTATTACTAATTGTTCTCCCAGCAGCGATGACGACGTAGTAATTACCCCTCACTTGAAATACCTTCCATCATTACACTCACACATATCGAAGGTTGAGGTCATCCTTTTCATTTATTAGGGGGTGGATATTCTGCACATTTATCGATAGATCATAATAATTGCAATAAATGGAAAAACTCACATTTTTATATACATTTGTTGTTCTGTGATATTTACCATTTCTAGTAATGTTTTCTCAAAATTTGGTCTAACTAAGTTGCAACTGGGAACGATAGTTGTTCTCATTTGTTTACAAAAGACATGGGAGACCGAACTGTACACCGAGAGCCCACATTGTTGTAGGTAACCAAACAGGAAAGGGAAATTTTACATCATCGGGGGTGGACAAAATATTTCAACAGATTGCAGGGATACAACATAAATATCACGCTAGCTTTTTTCCAGAACTTATAGAGAGGAGTCTCTGTGATCCGAGACATAAAAATTACGATCACTAAGGAAATTATAGTGGAGGTAACATGCCTCCCCAATGAAGGCATGTATTGGACCGGGAAGTATACATCACTCAAGGAGGTTGTGGAGTCCTTCGTAGAACCAGGAGAAGAACTCAATAAAAAAGGGAAAGGACTCAATCCCACTTCTCTCAGAGAGCCATTGAGGGAGATAGAAGGAGTAATATAAAGGTATATCACATGTGATGGGAGGTACAATGTGGTGAGACTGCGCCACCTCAAACTATTAGCAGCACTAAAACAAAGGTTAGTAATAATTTTTCCATTTTTTATAAATTCCATGTTCCATGAAGTTGTTGCAAGGACCTAGAAGGCCAAAGACCATGTCAATATAATTAGTCACCATGGACTAGTAAAGATAATAGTGAATAGGGCCTTGATCCAAACACAAATCACCTGGGGAGATTTAATTGAGCCCCTACAAATTGAACAACCTGAAATGCACCATGAAATTCCCCCACAAGGAATTGAGGCATCCCAGGTAGGAGGAGATAGTGCCCAAATGTAAGTTCCAGTACTCCATCATGAAATTTCAGAAAACGTGATCTAGCTAGTAAAAACTTGGACCATACAAGAATAAACATCGAAGAAGAAGAGAAAAAGAAAAATAGTCATTCCTGAAACTTCTACTGTGAAAAGAAGAAGGGGTTAAAATACAGTTCATCCTAAAGAAACTCAAGAAACTGTACATAATGAACAACCCTCACATGAGAACACTCAAGAAAATGCAGAAACAAAGAAACCATCACTTGAAAGCCTGACATAACAGTTCTTCAGAAGTTATGAAGTAGAGATGGCTCAAGTACTAGGAAATTTAGGGACATCAATGGCTAAAGACATAGACATGTATGGATAACCTCAAGAGCCAACTTCATCCCATTCAAACCCTATCTTGGATCTTCCCGATATGGATATTCCATCTCCTAAAGATACAGAACAACCAAAACCTCACTTTGAGGTAAACAACCCTTTAGAACAAACAAATCACCCAAAAGAAACAAAGGAGCAGTCACTAGATGATCAAGGTAGGGAAGAACTTGAAATTCCCCATAAATAGAAAACAACAGGCAAAGGCCACAATAAAATCATAAAATTAAAACATGATAACAAGATATTGAGGAAAAGGGTTAAGAGGATAAAAGTGTTAAAACAAAAAGTTGGTAGATTAAATGAAATAATTAGACAACTAAGGAAGTATTTGGAACATTATGATAAGGCCCATGAGAAGATGAAATCCAAGAGGCCTAGAGTACATGGAATAAATCCACTTCCAAGAAGAAAATTGCACACCAATTATGCTCAAACAAAAACAAAATTGCATGATCCCTTGGAAACAGTTGAAACAGAAACTCAGACTTAGATTCCAGCCACATAAGAATCAATTGTTCAAACTGAAGGAGTGTTTCCTATAGATATTCCTGATCCTTTGGAAACAATTGAAATAGGAACCTAGACAGATTCTCCAACAACAATAGAGACATATTTTCATACTTAAGAATAGTCTTAGTACCCTGAACATGATGCCATCATTAGTAGATTGGAAGAATAATTGGTGCACTCCCAACAAACCCTGACTCAATGCAGAAGTGAAATGGTAACAATGGAAGAACATCAAAAAATTGGCAAACTTAAATCCATGTCAGCGACAGAGAATGAGACCTTTTTCGAGCTGATCAGAGCTCAAGGAAAGGTGAAGAAAGTATAGGGCCAATTGGAGGGAGCTTTGGATAAAATCAAAGAAATTTGCTCTGTTTACTCTGATATAGTAGCTTGGAGGGCTCCTGCTACTAATTACACCTTATTTTTATTAGAGCATTATCTTTTGCTAAGGATAAAATCTATTAGAGCAGGCAAACCTTTTGAGTTCACCACTATTTTTTATTTTGTTTCATGCTTTAGAGTACAAGAGGAGGGAGTACAATACTTTATGTGTGAACTATACCTTCAAAATTTCATCCTAGGTGAGAATAGAAAAGAGAACCTTGGTCCTTTCACTGGAGTCATACAGTTTGAGGAATTCTTGTCCTTTTACAAAAACCAAAGCAAGTGGGCTAAAGCACACAAATTGTTTATGAAAAGGGAGACTAGGCTAAACCTATGGATCAAAGGGTAACCTCCTAAATCCCTTAAAACCATCATGCAACACAAAAAATTCTTGAAGAGGGAGAATGTTGTAGAATCTTTAGCTCCCATCCACATACATGTTATAAGTTCAGGTCTACAGTATTTTAGAGAGATTAAAGAAGAAGATATTTCTGCCTCCAAATTTAGATGGGATGTCTCCTCAAATGTAGTCAAGAATAGGGAACCTTTTGGTTTCATAAATTTTCATGCAGACACCTTCATGTTAGAGAGGTATGCTAGAATCATCCAAAATGAATGGCTTGTCTGGATTGGATGTAGGTACATTCCTCCCATTATTTTGTATCCTCTAGAGGGTTATCAAAGTATTTATGAAATTCGTAAGAAGGAAGAGGATGTTTCTTTTGAAGAGCTTAGAGGTAAGAGTGGGTTCAAGAGACCTGGAGAAAAGATATGTCCTCCCTTCAACATCATTGCTTTACATGTAAACTATTTGCTTGAATGAGGATATGCAAAAAGGTAATATGGGGGGTATGTTGAGTTGAGAAAAAGGTACAAATATCCTCCTTATTACCATGGTTTATGATATATTCGTGATTGACATTTTTATTAATTAGAAATAATTAGGACAAAAAATGATTAAAAAGTGTCTTAGAAATGTTATTGAGTGATATTAGATCATTTCTAAATTTTGGTTTGAATTAATTGATTTTATTGAAGAAATGGACAATTATTGTTAAACCCAAGATAGCTAAGAAGATTGTGAAGATGCATAGACTATTGGAGATCAAAGAAATCAGGCCCAGAGCAGTCTTGAGGAAGATTGACTCTCTATTTTGTAATCTTTATAAATAGTAAAATAAATCTTGAGGATATCTCGATCCTCAAGATAACTTAATTTACCCATGTCATTGTAATATATAGGGGGTAATGAACCATAGAGATATCCAATAAATCTATCCAAGTATTCAGATCTTTGAATTACTCTATACAAGAAGTCCATTGTAAATGACTCACCAATTATGGAATTAATGAAAGACTTGAGCGTTTTGATCATCTTTGCGTACTGAGTTTTTAGCAGCAGTATGTTCTGAAGACCATGGGCATAGTCAAAAGGATTTATTGTTTCATCTGTAATCGTATCAATTCTATTTCATTTTTGTGCTTTGAATTTCCTTGCAAATAGTTAAGATAAATTCATGAGTGTATTGATTCTTTTACAAATTGGTTATGCTATTCAATTACAGAGGATAGATGTTTCATTTGAAGGTTATTGATTTCTTTTCCATTTCCCATTGTTGTTAGTTTATTGCTTGAAGAGTTCCTCTCATTTTCACATGCGTTGTTCCTTTTATTAAATTTGCAATTGTTGTACCTTTCACTTAAATTCACATTTGTTGTTCCTCCTTACTTTTAAAGTAATTCACCATTTATTTTCTACTAGTTTGAATAATCATCGATAGATTGATCATTAAGTGTTTTCACAGATTAAATTATTGCTTTCTTAGTTATATGAATTCAACAAAATTGACTAATGTTTTAATTCGCGATGTGTTAGTGATCAGATTACAATTTTGTTGAGTAAGTTCTTAGTTTCAGAGTTTTTAATTAATGTGTGAGGAGATTGATTAGTGATAAACTCATATTTTCTTTAAGTACACAATTTTAACCTCTACAACTATCTGCATAAACTTTGTTGATATTCTTGAAAGAAAATATGAATCCTTGGTTGATAAATTAATGTCAGACTAACGTTGTTTTGAGGAAATATTTATAGCCCAACAATCGTCAATATGAGAACTCTGAGAGTAATGTTAGCCATTAGATTATCCAACATGAGATGTAACCACTCCGGAAGGTAAAAACTCTGAAAGAATAGAAGGATTGCAAAGGCCGTAATCCCGAAGGCCGAAGTACTGAAGAACCTGGCCCCAACACTGGCCACGTGATAAGGTAAAAAATATAATAAGGAGCGTAAAGGGTATAGAAGTAAATAATCCATTGGACATTTAAGTATGGTCTCATGTAGAAGAATAAGGGAGGAAGGAGAAAAGTGATAATAGAACAACGTTTGAAATAGCTAAGTCCATGGTTTGAGCCTGCGGTCACAAAGGGAAGTGGGTTGAAGAAATATCTTTTGCAGAATTTGATTTCTATGAATAGTTAGGGGTCTATGAATTAATTTGATGAGATTAACACCATAACATTACAGATAGCTAATAGAAACTCGAATATGATCTGTTGAAGAACTAGGGATGCAACAGAAACATCGGAATGTTATAAGGAGTCGATCCATATATTTGATCAACTCATGTGGATGAAATTCGAATCAAGATTAATCTTCTAATTAACTGAGAAACTTACACAATAAATTAATGAATAAAAGGAGAATATTATCGATGTTAAATTAAATGAAGAGATGCAATGGTTCATGTCAAAAGACAAAATGGTTCAATTCTATACCTATTGAAATACTATATAAACCATAAGTGGTGGTGAATCGTAGTGTGTCTTGGTGGATTATATATATATATATATAATGGATTGAATGGAAGTTCATTCTATCATGTTGGTGCCTGTTTACAAGTTGGGTCTTGTTATGAGAGTTGGATTCCTCACATCTCAGTTGGATCTGAGATCACCAATCTGGGTCTTGTTATGAGGATTAGATTCCCCATTTCTCAGTTGGATCTGAGAACTACAAGTTGGGTCTTGTATCAAAGAGTTGTATATCTCATAGTCAATTGAAGTTGAAGATATTAAAGGATTGGTTTTATTTTTATTCATTCAAGTTAAATAAATAAAATAAATGTATTTTATCTACATCATACAGTTTGTGTTACACATCTTATCAATAATTAATTGTGTTTCATATATCTTATTCAGTTAATTCAGTTAATATATGAAAGTATGAAAATAAGTCGAATGTTTTAGACATTGTTTCTCCCCCCATCTCATTGTTACTGTGTATTTCCACAATTGGTACTAGAGCATGTGCCTTCAACACAATTTAAACACTAGAAGGTAGATTCTAAAGAAATGGGTGGACAAATGGTTCTCTCCATAGATGAAACACCCTTATTTGATGTAACGAACTACTCTTCATGGAGGGAAAGAATGAAATGGTATCTGAAGTCAAGAGGATCTGGTGTTTCGGACTTGGTAGTATCTAAACCTTGGTACTCAATTACCTCAAAGAACAAATCCAAAAATTCAAAAGAAGCAAAGAAAAATAATTCAATAGCATTATAGGAAATCCATAATGGACTATCAAATAAAGTCAAAGAAAATATTGGAAAATTCACCTATGCTAAAGTACTATCGATCCAGGTGGATAATTCTTATCAAAATAATGAACAAAACAAAGAAACAAAAAAATCCAATCGGATTAAAGAAAAAAAAAAAGAAACAGAGAAATCAAATCAGATTGAATAACAAAATATAGATAAAGAGAATTATGATCAGAATAAAGAACAAAAAACATAATATGACAATTCCATCAAACAATTGATGCAAACTACATTCATCAATAGATAAGACTACTATGTCAAGGAATTGATGAATACCTCAGTATTCATTAAACAAAAAATATTAGATTCTAATAATGATGTTGTAGCTACATTTCAAGTGATTAGTATGGAACCGGGAAAAGGTCTATATATTGAAGTTACTAAGGATGTTCTTAACCAGCTTGAATACACAATTATGTGCACTTTTGAAGAGTTGGACAAACTTCAAAAGAAATATATGTTTCTACTACATCAGTTAGATCAATCTAACCATGAAGAGCATGAACACAAGATTCAGTTAGAAGACAAAGAAGAAGAAATCAAAAGATTGAAGACCGAAGTTGCTAATCTAACAGAAGAAATGGAATAATAAGACACATGAAAATAAAAGAAAATAAGTACTAGAAGAGACAAAATAAATTTTCATCTATCAAAAAACTCGACTTGAAGAAGCTAAGAAAAATGAAGAAGCCCAGAAGATCCAATTAACTAAAAGAGAAGAATCATGTGACATGTTGGAATTGGAAATTATTAAGGTCAAAAATATAAATGAAAGTACTAACACAACTCTAATAACTCAAATTGAATAAGCTAACAAAAATGAAACACATAAGATCCAATTAACTAAAAAGGAAGAATCATGCCACTGGTTGGAATTGGAATCCATCAACCTCAAAAGGATTCAGATAGAAAACAAGTAAGAAATCAAAAGATTGAAGAATGAATTTGTTGATCTAACAAAAGATATAGAAGAGTTAAATACATATGAAAAAGCTAATAACTTCACAAAAGTCTTGGATGATACAGAAGAAATGGTCATCAATCTAAAGAATCAACTTGAAGGAGGTAAGGAAAAATAAGAAACCTTGAAGATTCAGTCGACTAAAAAGGAAGAAACATGTCAAATGTTGGAAATGGAAGTTATAAACCTAAAAAAAGAGAATGAAAAGACAAAAGAAACTTCAAATTCCATAAAAACTCAGCTATCCTATATAGGATCTAGAATAGTCAAAGACCAACTAATGACAAAACCGGTCTTGGATACAATAAGAAAGAAGAAGGTGGAAAATGGAGCACCATTCAAAAACATGATAAATGATCATACTCCTCAAAATAAAAAGGTACATTCACAAACCTAAAGCAAACCATGAACTTTGTCAATGAAGGAAGCTATAAAATTCAAAAACAAGAAACATATCAAAAGACAGACTTCTCATGCCACAACAGACTCAAGTATGGAAACACCGTGAGTGGTTGTTTTTTTTCTTGTAATAACTTTGGTCACAAAGCTTTGGAATGAAAGAGTACTAAAAAGAAAAATTCAGGAAGGTCCAATAAATTAATGAGATGTTGGAGATGCAATTATATTGGCCACACAACAAAGTTTTTTCATCCAATGAGATGTTACAAATGTGATTGGTTTGGTCACAAATCCCAAAATTGTTAAAAATCAAGAAGTCAATCCATGAGAATTAATGCATACAAGTTAGGAATAAAATCTAATGAATGTTAGAAGAAAAAAAGAAATGACAAATCTCAAAGAACAAATCTAGAAAATAAAGATTCTACAAATAAAATATCTCATGAAAAGGTATGGAGAAGAAAATCTGAAATATAAAGCAAGAAAAATGATCTAGCACCTGAAAATGAAGGAATTGATAACAAGAAAATGAAGGGTGAAGTCCCTACTAAAGAATGTGAAATTCAGAGATTTGAATACGAAATGGGTCAAACTCAAGAAACGAGAGTTCCTAAACAAGAATATGACACAATAGCAGATCCTGATGATATCACGCAGATCAAGAGTACATTAACCAATGAAATAAAAATAAAAAAAGAAAATCCCAAAGAATAAAATGAAGAAGTTTTACTTACACAGAACAATGATGATAATGATGAATATTCAATAACATATCAACCAGAAGAATTGAGCAATGAAAATCTTGGAATTTTTCCATTGTTATTTTCACGAACTACTAAATTTCCCCTCAACGGAAAATATGAATTAAAGGAAGGGAAAACACGATTAATAATATGGAGTACATCAACCTAGTTAGAAGAGGATTGCATACTAATTATCATGACAAAATAAAGCATGTTTTAAGTATTTGAGGCAGCAGTACAAAAAAAATATGAAAGGACCAATTCAATCTTATTTCTGAGGGACAAAAGTTGAAGTTGGTTTCTGCAAAATCGAAGTACTGTGAATAAGATATTAAATAGGTTGAAGAATGGAAATTAAATTAAATGGTATCGATCAATGGTATTCTTGTGAAAGATCGGAATATAAGAATATTAGTAAGATCCAAACCCTTTTCTTTTAGGACAAATGAGAAGATAGTAAAACCCTATGAAATAGTAAAAACTTATGGGGAGTATTTATTTTGGTCATCAAATGAGGAAGCCATTGGATTAGGTTGAAAAGACTTGATCACTACAAAAAAAACAAAAACAAAAAAATCGTATGAATAAGACTACCTATTAGAACACACAATCCTAAGAGATTGAGATAACAACTGGAACATTCACAGGGGGGGAAATAAGTAAATGTTAAACTCTTTTTCATTGATGTCAAAGGGGGAGAAAAATAGTAAAAATAAATTGGTATCAATATTTTGTATAAGTAAAAGTTCAAATCCTCCAACTTGGAAATGAGATCAGTGATAGGGGAAGCAAAAGTATTTGTTTTACATATGTGTTTCCCTCAATGCCAAAGGGGGATATTGTTGGAATTGTAGATTGTGTCTTGTCATTGATGGAAACATGATTCAAACATGTACAATAATCAGAGGAAATGAAAGATCACCTTGGGGAAGAGGAACATCACCTTTGGGTAGAAGCAATTCGTGATCATTGTTGATATCTATAGGATCAATAGTGAAACTATGTTCCTAAAGCTCAAGAGATATAGCGGGGAGATTCTACAAAGAATACACACACTAAATCAGAGCATGAAATGTTAAGGTCTTTGGAAAGGTTGAAGGAAATCTCAAAAGGGAGAGTGCATTGTAGAATTTCTATCGGGATTGAAATCCTCATAGTAAACTCCAAAATAGTAAAGGAACAATCATGTTTTTTTATGTAGTTCTCAGGACAATCCTGGACCGTTCGATCACGTAGAAGCCAGAGCATATACAAAATAATCCCTTGTGAAGGATCGTGGAATCCTAATCATCCATTCAAAATTTAGGAGTAATCACAATCGTTAGATCAATTCAGAATCTATCTTTATCGTCACATAGAACCAAGTGGAAGGACAGGATAAGTGGACCCCATAAGACACAAAGTCTCAAAACCTCCAAAGTTATGAAGTGAACGATGATCGTCAGATCTCGTGGAGAAAATTTAGGTCATTTCTATAACATTGGATCAAGTAGCAGATAAAATAACTTCGACACTTTGCCACTTCACCACTTCGACGAACATTGGAGACAAGGTAGGATCATGGTTTCATGAAATCCCTCCAACTGTTAGATTAAGGAGGGAATTCAGGTGAATTATCAACAATCTGATCGAGTTTAGTGGAAGGACAATTTAAACAACAATATCTCGAAGTCATAGAGTAACCAAACTCATGCAGACCATCGATCTAATATCCCTATGGGTGAGCTCTTAATTGTTGGATCAAGTAGTCAACTCCAACGTTTACCAGTTCGGAGAAAAGAACTATGAATCATGTAGGAATAATCGAAGGTCAAAGCCCTGAAGTAACGAACTCTCATCGATATTCAGATCATGGGAAGAGATGGAAAATCCCTCCGACCGTTGATCTACATAACGTGAAAGGATAAGATAAGTGGGGCCAAAATCATGAAGTCCCATAGTAAACAGAGGTCGTCAAATCAAGACAAGGAAAGATCAAATGGTGGAAAACCCTATACGAACTTTGGTGATGATCGAAGGTTGATATAAAAAATTTTAAGTTCCCAAAGCCACGAAGTGTCGAAGCCATGAAGTGCATAGAAATAAACACAAAATCTCACCAGTCATCTAATATAATAGGAAGATCAAAATAAGTCATGTGACACAATAGTAGGACCACATTAGCAAGATCATGTCAGGAAGGACATGTGGCCCAATCAAGTGGTATGGAATGTCAAGCTCAATGTGGCACATAAGGAATTTCAAAGTCATGAATCAGGGTGACATGTGGCACACAAAATTAGGGTCCATGTCATATTGAGTGAGGTCAACAAGCCACATCACTCTGGGATTACTATCTTCATGGATATCCTGTTGATGATTGTAGCTACATGAGAAATTCTACAGGACACAAACATGAGAGAGATATCCTGAGAGGGGTGTGTGGTTACTATCTTAGATAGAGATGGAACATAGATATGGCCTCCTCCTTACAAAGAGTTGAGAAGAACTCCAGATGATTCTCCTGTGTAATGCAGTGAGAAAGGAGATCTGTAGAGTTGGACGTGCCTGTGGTTAAGCACAAGGTGAACATGTGAAATCCCAAAGTGTTGGGTGCATCGTCATGAGAAAATAAATGAAGATGATGTATTAGCCTCCTCTTAGCAGAGAGTTGATGAGAAAATCCATATGAATCTATTTTATAATAAAGTGGGAAAGAAGATCTGTTGAGTGGACATGCTTGTGGACGAGCACAGGTGAATGTGATCCTAGTGGTTGAGCACTAGTGAAGAAGTGGTTCCTCTGTGTAATGAAGTGAGCCAAAGATATGGAAATCCCTATGGATGTGTCCCTAGTGGATGAGAAATAGTGGTGTATAATATCCCTTGTTATATTTTTCAAGAGTCAAACCTTCCTGTAACCCTAACTGTAATGAAAAGGGTACAGGTTATCCCCACCTTAATGTGATTGATAATTAATGTAAAAGATAATTAATCTGGTTAATATTAAATATATTATGAAATAGAGAGGTTGGACCTATTGTGTCGATAGACACTTTTGTTTATAGGTCAAGTCTAATATAAGTAAAGGTAAATTCCCCATTGAGGAATCATATATTTTGTGTGAGCTTGGAAATTTCAACAAGTACACCCTCTTGGGAAAAGTGCACACCTCTCTTGGGTGCTAGTTTTCTAGGGTTTGTAAGAACCCTCTTGTGTATTAGGTTTTCATGGTGGTGAAGGTATTTCTCTTCAATAATATAGCAAAGGATTTGGATGGGTTTTCTTCTCTTGTTGAGAAGGGTTTCCCAGGATACTTCTTTTGTTCTTGTGCATGGTGTTTATTCTTGTGATCTTGGTTGTTGCAACATTATTGGTTGTGGTTAAGTTAAATGCTAAAAATGGAATTAAATTCATGCTTAACCTTGATTATTGAAAAATCAACATGGTTTCAGAGCATAGGTCTTGAAGAACCCATGGCACGAGCATCTTTTAGCCATCCTCTCTCTCTTTTGTGGAAACCATACGACCCTCCTAGGGTTCCCAGAAAATTTGTACAACCTACTATTCCTAGGGTTTTCAACACTTGGAACTTTGAATTTAGGGCTAAAAAGGAAATAAGTGTGTGCGTCCTCCTTTAGCACACCTCTAGCAAGTCTCAAATTGCAATTTAGAGTATTTTGAATTTTTGTCCCTAGGGTTTCTAGGGTTTCGTTAAATTCTACAGAAAATTTCAGAATTGTGTTTTTGCAACTCGTTGAAGGTGCTATTCAACTTACCAGGACTATCATATCCTTAAAAGGATTATTTTTGGTGGTCATAATTCCAACAAAACATAAAAGTGCTAGCCTAGTCTAGTCATTAGGTTTTCTAGCCTAGCTGACAAGGGTTTGTGAAGAATCTAAAATGAGAAAAATCATGATGGGAGGCAAGCTTGATTGTTCAAGAAAACTTAGTTCAAGGAAGACAAGACCTCAAAAAAATGAAGACATCAACATCTCAACACTCTCAGTTATGGTACCTACCAATGATAATACTTGGTTAATTGATAGTGGTGCCTCCAGGCACATGACCGATCTTAGATATCACCTAACACATTTCATTGAGAAAGAGACACATCTACATGTTGTTATTGGAGATGATTCCATATATAATATGAGAGGATTTTGAGCTTCTACCTTCCAACTAGATTCAAATATGGAGCTTCAATTAAAGGAAGTATTATATGTACCTGGAATGAAGAGAAATATTTTCTCTATTTTTGACTTGGAAGACAAAGGATAGAAGATTACCTTCTCATAAGAAAGAGTCCTTGCATGGAACAAACACTCCCATATAATTTATGCCAAGGTAATTGGTGTTCGAGAAAACAGCTTGTACAAATTAACCATCAATCCATTAAAAGCCTTTCTACATGACACTATCAACTTAAGTGAGCTATGACATACAATACTTGCTCAAATTCATTATAGAGATCTTCCATCTCTAGGGAAAATGGAAACAGGTCTACTAGAAATACAGATTCAGCATAAAGGTGTTTGCAAAGGTTGTGCCCTTGGAAAACATGTTAAAGGATCCTTCTCAAGGAGTGAAAATAGATCCAAGGAAATATTGGACATGATACATTCAGATGTATGTGGGCCAATGATTGTTGCATATCTGAATGGGTACCTATACTATGTACTCTTCATAGATGATCACTCCCAGAAAACTTGGATTTACTTTATGAAGAACAAGGATGGAGTCCTTGCAAAATTTCAAGAATTCAAAGTGTTATCACAAAAGGTTGTCAAGGGCCGTAGGTGTGTGTCAATATACCTGAATCTATAGTATTTCCCTATCTCTATTCTTTTTGAAGACCAAATCTTAATTTTTCCCCCCTTCGGCTTGTAAATCATTCTTTGTTTTCCCTTGTTCATTTTTGTGCCCTGGTTTTCCTTAAATATATTACTTGAGTGAAATCTTGGCCCCACGGCCCTCCATTTTTCTCCATGCTTCTTGTTTATGGTGATTGTGAATCTGATCCCAGGGAGAGTCATGAGGGAGAAAATGGGGAGCCACATATCTTGACTATATTTGCTCTGATATTTGCCCCTTTCAATTTCTCAGCCATATATGCTTATCCACATCCTGTGTCGGATAAAGACGAATGGGATGACTATCTTCCGAGATTCAGAGAAAGAAAGCATGGCAATCCTGGTAAGCACTTATTAAAATTTCATGTATTCATGCTCGAGCATGGCTTGTTTCATGAGGATGTCTGGATCAGGATGTTCATATTCTCTTTAGAGGAAGATGCTCTTGATTGGTGTCTATCTCTCCCTGCTGCTAGTATCCATTCTTTGGAGGATTTTCAAGATTGTTTTAATTCGTATTACGAGAAGATTTACCCGGCTCATCTTATTTTTTATGACTGTTGAAAAATGTTTGCACTTCGAATTCTACAGATGATAGAGTTTTCCTTGTGTGGTGAGTCCGGTAAAGATCTTATTGAGAGAGAAAGAGAGGATAAAAATAAAAGAGTTCTGCGCTCACCTACCCCTGAAGAGTATTTAGAAGCAGAAAGCATAGGTTGTCAATATTATTATGAAAGAAAAATTTCCTACCAAGAGCAGCATGATAGAGAGAAAGAGCCATCCATGGATACACGTGAAGATACTTCTTTCTCTCAGATAGCAGATGTTTTTAGAGTAGACAAAGGAAAAATGGAGGAACTAGAGGTGCATTTCATCTCCTGTCTTAAACCTGTAAATGAGAAAATATCACCTTGGATCATCCAACCCACATCATTCCTCTACCCACTTGTAAATTCTGAGAACATCGAACAACGGATGAGAAACAATGACGTATAGGAGGTAATTTATTACCATTTGAGCTTTCCTGATTATAAATTTTGTGACCCTGTGGGGTTGTATATGGAGCTATGTTTTCCAAAAGCATTGGAGCCTGCAAAATTATTCATATTATCGTCATTTGGAGGCATTGCCAATTTTCCCATACATTTTTTCTTTGTGTTGTCATACTTCCCTTACCTTTTATGGATTATTTGTAGAAAAGAGATGAATTTTGTTACCGAGCAGTCTGGGTGGATATGGTGGAATTTTTCTTTGACCTAACACTTTGTAAAAATCAATTAGTCTAGGAGTGTACATAAATAAGTTCCTTACAGATCCCATGTGTTCATTTTCATTTTTTAGTAGATTAGTGTACATATTTCTCTGTTTTCTTCAACGGACGTTTTGAGATAGAATCCATAGCCCAACAGCTAAGGCACTGAAACTGCATGTTCTTGGCAACTTGCAGGGAGCATTCTATCCCCTGTGGAACCAAATTTTATCACATAAAGTTGTCAAGGGCTATAGGTGTGTGTCTATATACCCGAATCTGTAGTCTTTCCCTGTCTCTATCATTTTCGAACACCAAATCTTAAGTTTTTCCCCCCTTTGTCTTGTAAAATGTTCTATGTTTTCGCTTGTTCATTTGTGTGACCTGGTTTTCCTTAAATATATTACTTGAGTGAAATATTGTCCCTAAGCCCCTCCATTTTTCTCCATGTATGAGCACTCATCTCCTTTTTCAGTCACTGGTCTCCCTATTTTCCCAGGCCATAGCCAGTCGCCCAAATCCTTGTTCACGCAGGCCACAGCCATGGACACAAAGGGAGACATTCAAAGAAGCCCATTTCAAGCTTAAAAGTACCAGACAGTTGTAATCCTTTAGTAGCATATATTTTAGGAACAGTCCATATCAGCAGCCCACGGGCATCTAGAAGTCTAAATTTGCACAAAGTATAGCACCAAAGAAAAAATTTCGAAGTCCCCAAAGTCCCGAAAGGAATCCGGACCATCCGTCAGCAGGGACACGTGGCAACCAATCTCTCACTTGGGGAGTTTTCCTATGAGAAACTCTTCCTGTTTCACATTCAAAAGTGTCGAAGTCTCGAAGGCCTGAATTCTCGAAGTAGTTCTTGGTCATCTGAATCCAGACTGCCACGCGTCATCAGATCTATCAATCCAGGAGTTTTACTTCGGGAGTTTTGAAATGATAAACACACCAAATTCCCGAAGAGATGAATCATGAAGAGTCGAAGCCCAAAGCCCCGAAATTACAAAGGCCCAAAGTAAATATGGACCATCCATCAGTGGGGACACGCAACAAATATCCGTCGCGAGCTTCATGGGAAATATAAGTTTGATATTTGATTTTCCCAGAGCCTGGAGTCCCGAAGTGGATCCCGGCCATCCAAATCCAGAATGCCACTCATCATCAAATTTGTCACTCTAGGAGTTTTACTTCGGGAGTTTTAAAATGAGAAAATCACCTCAATACTGAATGTCCAAAGTCTCAAAGGCCCAAAGTCCCGAAGACCCGAAGAAACGAAGTCCCGAAGCGTCGAAGTCCCAAACACCCGAAGCACATGACGCACTTGGTATGACACATGAAACTCTTTCCAGGTCATTCAGTCATGGCCATGCCACCCTCCTTATCATTACACATCAGCAGATGTGACATCATTCGATGTCATCTGGACCACCCATCAACGGGACATGTGGCATAAATCCATGAGCTCCGGCTAAAGGCCCGAACTAATCCTCAGTAGTTCGATTCATGAGGACACACGTCAGTATATTTCCAGCTCTAGGTAAAATATTTTGAGAGCCTAGGTTTGATATTTGATTCTCCCAAAGCCCGGAGACACGAAGGGATTTCATCTATCAATCTATAGAGGGTCATGTGTCATCCGATCTATGGCTCTAGGTAAAATCACTTGGAAGCCCATGTTTGAGATTTGATTTTCTCGGAGTCTAGAGACCTGAAAAGTGTCTCAGCCATTGATCTCAGGAAACCACATGTCATCATATCCCTAGCTCTAGAGAATTTTCTTGGAGCAAATAAATTTTGACTATTGAAAATCCCGAAGCCCGAATCGCGAAGCATATCTCAGTCATTGATTTGAAAAGGGAAGATATAATACATAAATCTAAAAGGTGCTAGTGTTGGTCCATTGATAAAGAATCCTCATCTCATATCACAAGATCAATGGTCGTGCTCCATTGTGGGGTCATAAGGTGCATACGTTTTAAAATTTCAAGGTCGAGCTGCAATCGGAACCGTGGTTTTTAGAAAGGGACGCGTGGCGATCCATGGTGAATTGTGAGGACAAAAGAGATTTTATTTAAAACCACCCTTGGTCACACCCACAATCATGTGATTTCATAGGGTCATGTCCCTAAGTAACATTGAATAAGGAGTAGAGGAACAAGAACTATCCCCCGAACCTTGAAGAGACAAATGCGTGGAAGCCATTAGCACAGACAAGTGGCACCCTTATGGTCTTGGCACGTGGTTTCTTTCTGACCATTAACTCTCATTCAATCTGTGAGGAAAGGAAGTTAATGAAAGTAGAGCTAGTGGTTGAAACCTCATCTCACTCCATAAATAGAAGGCATGGAAGTCCTCGCCATGGGGACTGAACCGTCAGCCCATGTTACCCCTGTGGGAAGATTTTCCTGCAAAACCCATGTCAATATGATCTCACGTCTGACAGAGGGTTGCACATTCAGTTTGATATAATAACTTGTCGACGCAAAGGAACTGTGATTGTTGATTGTTACAACCCTCAACAAAATGGGGTTACTGAAAGTAAAACAGAACTATCATTGAGGAACCAAAGAAATGATACATGATCAGAGTCTACCTATGACTCTATGGGCATAAGCATGTATTCCAACAGTATATGTTCAAAACAAAAGTCCTCGTTATATCCTGAAGAAAATTACTCCAGAAGAAGCCTTCACTAAAGTGAAGCCTAATATTAGACACTTAAGAATATTTGGATGTCCAATATATTTTCAGGTACCCAAAGAAAAGAGATCCAAACTAGAACCTTTAGGAAGAAAGGGAACATTTGTAGGATACATTGAATACCCAAAATCATATCAAATCTACATTCCTGGTCAGAGACAAATTGAAGTAAGAAGACATATTACTTTTGAAGAAGAAGTAGCCTTCCAGAAATCCAGAGAAGCTCATATGGAAACTGATAGTGAGAAAATTCCTTCTCCCCCTTCAATAGTTCTAAGGGATACATATATTATTCCATTTGATCCAATAGCTCTAGTTAATCCAGTTATTCTAGTCGATTAAGTTTCTCCAAGAAACATACTTAGAGATATTACAGTTGGACATAAAATGCCTTCTTGGGCTCGACAAACTCTACAAGAAGTAGAAGGGCATAAATCCCCATAAGGAACAACCAGAGAGAGAAAGAGACAAAAGAGATTCTCAAGCTACCTTTCAACCATGACCCACATTATTGACTCAGAGCCATCTTGTCATGGAGAAGCTTTAGATGAACAAGTATGGAAAGATGCCATGACTGAAGAATACCAATCTATATTAACAAATGATGTATGGGATTTTGTTCCAAGACCATAGGAAAAATATGTAGTGACTTCCAAATGGATCTATAAAATCAAGCATGTTGTTGATGGAAGCATTGAAAAGTAAAAAAGAAACATTTGTTTCTAGAGGGTTTTCACAAGTAGAGGGAATTGACTATGACGAGACTTTTGCACCAATTGCTCGATACACCTCCATTCGATCTATCATTGCACTAGCTGCTTCCATGGGTTGGAAGCTACATAAGATGGATGTAAAGAATGAAATATCTCATGTATGCAGGTTGAAGAAAGACCTATATGGTATAAATAAAACACCACGTGCTTGGTACAAGAAAATGGATGGATTTTTTATGAGTTTGGGATTCAAAAAATGTTTTGTTGATCCAAACTTATATTATCACATTGATGGTAATGAGTGTCTTATTTTGGTCCTATATGTGGATGACCTTTTCCTCATTGGTTCATAGAGACTCATTGCTGAAAGTAAAGAAGCATTGACTATTAAATTTGAAATGAAGGATTTGGGATTGATGCACTACTTCTTGGGACTAGAAGTATGGTAGAGAATAGATGAGATATTCCTGAGTCAATGAAAATATACTATGTGTTAGAATATTGGGTGTGCTCGTTTAACCATAGATAATATAGAAATATTGTCACCCAACCATAGGCACTAATGCCACCCCTGAGCACCTTGACCTTGATTGAGAGAATAATTTCAGTAGGAAACCAATAGCCAACCAAGGCTAATGCGCCAAGAAAAGATAACCAAAACGGATCAGAGAGTCTAACCCAGAAAAGATGAAAAATGAAGATTGAAAAACTGTGGAAACAACTGCTCCCCAGACTTGCGCACTACTGGACTTCTGCAGTGCGCACAAGTGGATTTATGTAATTCTGAGAAATCTGGCTAAAATGAAGACTAGCGTCCTATATTTATACTTCTTCTACCAAGTTGTTTGGGTTGACTTCTCTTTTTGGGTGCCAAATACTTAGTATATAATTATTTTTTTAGCCGACTTCTCTTCTAGGGTTATATCCAAATATTTTCTTGCTTCAAAAATATTCTAATCTCATCAAAGGTCACAAATTGAGGTTAATACCAGGGATGATTTTAAGGATGAAAATTTATTTTAAAATGTAGAAACCTTGGCGAATCTTATTAATCCTTCATATGCCAACCATCAAAATTTGGCGATATTTTTGTCAAAATATTCAAATTTCTAAGGATTTTATATAGTTTGCATAAAATTTTGGCTATTTTCAAGGTAAAATAAATTTTTCCTATAGAATTTGGGCGAATATTTTTTAGAATAGCAAATATTGTTTTTGGAAAAACCATGGAAAATTAGCCCATGAGCGAAATTTAGCCCCTAAAATCATCCCTGGTTAATACCTCCCATACCTACCATATTATCAACGCTCCCTCCTACCTAGGGAGGTATAATAGGCAATGGTATTGAGAAAAAACAAACCATTCAAGTGGTAGCATCATTATAGCCACATGGGCTATCTCATGATCAAATCATGAGCATCGTCATCATTATCCAACTGGATAATCTCCACGACAATTAGTACAATGTTATCTGATAGAACATAACTATGTCTATCCATAGTAGTACACAACTACTCAATCAGTGACACATAGTCATAACCAGTGGAACATATCCACCACAGTAGCATACGTCTACTTTCTATAGACATACAGTCTCCATAGTGATCATATCATCTGATATCAACCTACACAAAAAAACAATATTGTGATATAAACTGAGTCATCTGGGCCATTCTTCCAGTGAGATATGGAAAAATCATTTGGCCTCAGAAGGTAAAACATCAACCATGGGCTATCTGGACTATTCTTCCCAAGCATGGAAGAATAATTGTCCTTGATTTCTGAGCCTAGACCATTCACCTAACTGGGCCATTCCTCTGACACTAAGAAAAGTGAAACTTGGAGAGAATGAATCTTCCCTAGGGAATGCCTGCCCCTGATTGTTGAACCTGGACCATTCACCTAAATAGACCATTCCTCTACATAAACAAAGTGCAACCTGGAGAGAATGAGTCTTCCCTAGGAAATGACTCTACGGACCATTTCCTAAGGAAATGACTGTCCTGCACCAACCTCCAAAATGGACCATTCTTCGAAACTGCTCACAACTGTGAACTTCGAAAGAATGAATGGCTGGTGAGGCAGACCATTCTTCTTGACCACTACTGAGAGTGACTTCCAAGAACAAAGGCTATCCTAGACCATTCCCCCACACTAGATACAAGGGGAATCACTGTCTATGGTACATCAACAATTTAGCGAACCATTTTCATTACGAAAATGATCGTTCGATCTGGACCATTTTCCGAACTGGAAAATGCTTGTCCGTCAGAAATCTCAAACCACTTTCTGAACTAGAAAGG
>SNQJ01S0042684.1:67242-77691 GCA_010110895.2 Picea sitchensis
AACTTGTCTTGTAAGTATGCAATCTTTATTCTAGACTGAGGCTTTGTTAAGATATTTGTTGTCTTATCATCTATGGGGATATAATGGAGCTTCACTTCTCCTTCCCGAAATTTATCGTGAATAAATTAGTATTTTATCTCAATGTGTTTCGACCGTTCATGAAACATTGGGTGTTCTAATAGCCTTATACAACTCTGATTGTCAAAGTATGTTATGGTCAAATCTGGAACCTAATCAAATAATCCAGAAATCAACTTTCTCAGCCATACTTCTTCTGTACATGCCTCACATGCTGCGATATATTCTTCTTCTGATGTGTTGAGTGCGACAAACTTTTGTTTCCTGCTGCCCCATGATATCATAGTGGAGCCCAAGCTGAAACACATCCCTGAAGTACTCCTTCTATCTTTTTCACTTCCTTCCCAATTTGAATCTGTGAATCCATGAAGTTGTATATCATTGGATGCAGTATATCTTAAACAATAGTTTAGTGTCCCACAAATATATCTTACAACATGATTTACATCTATCCAATGCCCATGTTTGGGTTCCACCCAGAACTGGCTTAGTGTGTTTACGAAAAATAAAATATCTGGTCGCGTATTTACTAAATACATCAATGAACCAATCAATTTCTGATATAGGAACGGGTCTACTGGATCAGAATCTGAGTCTCTTACTTTTATTATATCTATGTTCATAGGAGTGTCCATGGATTTTCAATCCATCATTCTAGACTTTTAAAGAATTTTCACTTCTTACTTTCCTTGTCTAAGGAATACTTCACCATGCTTCTGCCATACTTCTAGTCCCAAATAATAATGCATGACACCAAGATCTTTAATATCAAACTCAGAGGCTAGTTACTTTTTACATTGGATGATGAGAGACTCTTCACTTGTCAAGAATAAATCATTGACATATAGCAGTAGAATCACATGTGAATTGTTCACGTCTTTGTATTAAATATTTGGATCTACATGAATCTTGGAGAAACCAAGTCTTATTGAGTAGTTGTCTATTCTAGCATTCCAAGCTCTTGGAGATTGCTTGAGTCCATATAAATCTTTCTTTATTCTGCAATCATGAGTGTCTCTGGAATTTAATTCAAATCCTTGAGGTTGTTCAATGTATACTTCTTCTTCAATTTCTCCATTGAGGAAATTTGTTTTTACATCCATTTGATTTAAACTCCATCCCATGGAAGCGGCAAGGGACATAGTCTTCTCCCTCCTTCTGGGAGAACCCTCTAGCTATGAACCTTTCTTTATATTTGTCCACTTATAGACCCATTTTGAAGTTACTACTAATTTTTCTTTAGGTCTAGGCACAATTTCCCATACATGATTTTTCATGATGGAATGTTGTTCATCTGCCATGGCTTCTTTCCATTATTTCTTTTGATCTTCCTCTTCAAATGTGGTGGGTTTTTCATTTAGAACCTTTGTCATACACGCTGCATAGCTGGAGAATATTTTGGTCTTTTTTCTTTTTCTGAAGGTGCCACTTGGGGATTTGAGCCTTTCTATTTCTTGTAGTGTAGCTTGAAGCCAATTTGGAAGTTTCTTGGTTTTGGGTACATTGTCTGATTCATTAGTTTCACATGGTTGCATCGGATGATCAAGTTGTTATGTTTCTTCATTCTGACTTTCTGGAAGACATGTGCTTTATGCATTAGGTTCTTCATACTATTCTTCTTCTATAGTTTCTTCTATGGATTTCTTGAAAGCCATGTTTTCATTGAAGATTATGTCTCTACTGACTTTAAACTTATGTTGTTCTAGGATATAGATTCTATAGGCCTTGGATGATTCACTGTATCCCACAAATATTCCCTTCTTTCCTGAGGGTTCTAATTTCTTTCTTTTATCCTTGGGGATGTGAAAGTAAACATGGCATCCAAAATATTCTTAAGTGTTCCACATTAGGATTATTTCTTGAGAAGGCTTCTTCTGGAGTCATATCCTTCAATTTGCGGTGAGGACTTTTGTTCTAAACATATATTTTTTTCATGGCTGCTTCTCCCCATAGATACATAAGTAAACCTTGATCGTTCAATAGTGCCTTCAATGTTTCTTCAATAGATAATGTTCTTCCTTTCTACTACACCATTTTGTTGAGGATTATGAGGAACAATTAGCTCCCTCCTAACCCCTGTCGATTTGCAAAAGGCAACAAATTCCTTGGATGTATATTCTCCTCCATTATTTGTTCTCAAGGTATTGAATTTTTTTTAATGAGGTTCTCTATCTCTTCTTTGAATTCTTGAAACTTATTGAAAACTTCGTCCTTTGTCTTAAAGAGATATAACCAGGTCGTTCTTGAGTAATCATCTATGAAGATTACATAGTAAAGAGAACCTCCTAGAGATTTAACTCACATTGGACCGCAAACATTTGAATGTATTAGATATAGGATTTCCTTAGATCTATTATTGTTGCTTGAGAATGATTTCTTAACATTGTTACCAAGAGGACATCCTTTGTAAATTACTTCATGTGTAGACTGTAGTTTTGGTATTCCTTCAACCATCTTTTTGAGGAAGGGTAGTGCTTGATAGTTGATATGAGCATACCTTCTATGCCAAATTTCATTGGGATTGACTTCATCATGTACAGGGCTTCATCATTTCGTTCTAGTAGTCTCTATAGTCTTCCTTCACGGGTTCCAATAACTCTAGCATTCTCTATGCTAGAGTCTCTAGGACAAGATAATATTTTTCCATCTACAAAGGCTATTCTATTTCCTTTGTCTTCTAGGAAAGATATGGATACGATATTATTTTCTAAGCCAGGTACATATAAGACATTTCTCAAATGAACATTGTTACTTGTTTTCAATTTGACGGAGGCTTGAGAAATTCCTTTGACTGGATAAGTGTTTTTGTGTCCAAGTTCTACCTTGTATGATTTCTTCTTTTCATTTAGATAGGAGAATCTGGCTTGATATCATGTCATATGCATGGAATATCCACTATCAATTATCCACATGTCATCTTCAAGAGTTCATGTGCACGTTGAGTAGTGTAGATGATTCGTCCTTTCATTCGTGATTTATGTTGACTGATCACTGGTCAATCTTTGACCCAAAATATCAATCTTGAAATTCCTACCTTATGAGAGTGCCAAGAGGTGTGTTGGACTAAGGTGCACTAGAAAATATTCTCTTTGAGTAAGGTATTCCATCACAAGGTGCTAGACAAGGGTTTTAAGGTTTCTGCAACTACACCTACTAGTAACCCTAGCGACAGTGCTTTAGTAACTGCACCTGCTAGAAACCCTAGTGGACATTCTTCAATGAGCTTGATAAATTTATGGCTTATATTCCTTCTAGTGGTTAGAATGAATGAAGGAGGTGTGGTCCCATAGACTATTATAATATTAGGTGTGCTCATTTAACCATAGAAAATATAACAATATTGTCACCCAACCATAGGCACTAATTCCACCCCAAAGCACCTTGACCTTGACAGAGAGAATAATTATGGTAGAAAACCAATATCCAACCAAGGATAATGCACCAAGAAAAGATAACGAAAACTGATCAGAGATTCCAACCCAGAAAAGTCGAAAAATGCAGATTGCAGAATTGTGGCAACAACTACTCCCCAGACTTGCACACTACTGGACTTCTGTAGTGCACACAAGTGGATTTATGCAATTATGAGAAATATAGCTAAAATGAAGACTGATGTCCTATATTTACACTGCTTCTACCAGGATGTCTGGGCCAACTTCTCTTTTTGGGTGCCAAATACTTAGTATATAATATTTTTTTTTAGCCGACTTCTACTCTAGGGTTATATCCAAATCTTTTCTTTCTTCCGAAATATTCTAATCTCGTCAAAGGTCACAAATGGAGGTTAATACCTCTCGTTGTTACCATATTATCAAGAATGTGAAGATATTGAAATTTTTTGGCATGAAAGAATGAAAATCCATGCCCACTCCAATGGTAATGGATTTGAAGAAAATGAGTGATACATATTCAGGAGATGTAGATCCAAAATTATACCAAAAATTTATTGAATGACTAATGTATCTCGTTAACACCAGACCAGATATTTTCTATGCAGTAAATGTGCTTAGTCATTTTATGAGCCAATCGAGACAAACACACTGGATAGTTGCAAAACATGTATTGAGCTACGTATGAGGCACAATTGGTTATGGCCTAAGATATGCCTCCAGTGTGGAATTGAGACTGCAAGGATATGTCAATGCAGTTTGGGTAGGAAGTGCAGTAGATAAAAAAGGAACCTCCAGTTGTTTCTTCACTTTAGGGTCTGCCATGGTTTCCTGGTGTAGCAGAAAACAAAGCTCTATGGAATTAAGCATTGCAGAGGAAGAGTACATTGCATTGAGTGTAGAAGTCCGTGAAGCAGTGTGGCTTCGCAAACTTTTGAATAACTTGTTCGATCATGATATGGATCCTACTACTATACATTGTGATAACCAGAGTTGTGTAAATCTCTCTAAAAACCTTGTGTTTCATGAAATATTGAAACACATTGAAATAAAGTATCACTATATCAAATACATGGTGTAGAGGAAGACAGTACATGTGGAGTATCTTCCTACTCGTGAACAGATCGGATATATATTCACCAAACCACTTGCCAAGACAAAGTTCGAGTATTTCCCTAAGAGACTTGGCATGTTGGAAAATTCCTCCCTAGCTGAGAGGGAGTCTTGATGATTGCAGCTACATGAAACATTCTCCAGAACACAAACCTGAGAGAGAGCCCCTATGAGGGGTGTGTGGTTCCTATCTGAGACAGAGATGGAACATAGAGATTGCCTCCTCCTTACAGAGATTTGAGAATAAATCCAGATGATTCTCCTATGTAACATATTGAGAAAGGAGATCTACAGAGTTGAACGTGTCTGTGGCTAAGCACAAGGTGAATGTGTGAAAGCCCAAAGTGTTGGGTGCATCGTCATGAGAACATAAATGAAGATGATGTATTATCCTCCTCTGAGAAGGGAGTTGATGAGAAAATACAGATGAATCTCCTGTGTAATGCAGTGGGAAAGAAGATCTGTTGAGTGGATGTGCCTGTGGACAAGAACAGGTGAACATGATCCTAGTGGCTAAGAACTAGTGAAGAAGTTGTTCTTCTATGTAATGTAGTGATCCATATATATCGACATCCCTATGGATGTGCCCCTAGTGGATGAGAACTGGTGGGTGTATAAGATCCTTTTCTATATTGTTCAAGAGTCAAACCTGCCTGTAACCCTAATTGTAATGTAAAGGGTACAGGTTGGCCCTACCTTAATGTGATTGATAATTAATGTAAAATATAATTAATTTGGTTAATATTAATTATATTATGAGATAGAGAGGTCGACTATGTTGTTCCAATAGAAACTTTTGTTGACAGGTCAAGTCTAATATAAGTAAAGGTAAATTCCCCATTGAGGAATCATATCTTTTGTGTGAGTTTGGAAATTTCAGCAAGTACACCCTATTGGGAAAAGTGTGCACATCTCTTGGGTGGTAGTCTTCTATGGTTTACAATCACCCTCTTGTGTGCTAGGTTTTCTTGGTGGTGAAGCTCTTTATATTGAAGAATATAACAAAGGATTTGGCTAGGTTTTATTCCCTTGTTTAGAAGGATTTCCCAGGATACTTCTTGTGTTATTTTGCATGGTGTTTCTTCTTGTGGTCTTGATTGCTGCAACATTATTAGTTATGGTTAAGTTAAATGCTAAAAATGGAATGAAATTCATGCTTAACCTTTCTTATTGAAAAATCAAAATATTCAATATTTTATTATCATCTAATCATTGAATGTCAGAATCACAAAGTAATGCTAATTGTTGATCTAATTCAGGAGCATTCTCAACCATTGATCAAACATAGTGGAAGAATAGAGTAAGCATGAGGTGTTAACCGATAATGAGCGGTCATCGTCGTTTTATGACTTATTCGGTAGGTAAACTTCCAGAGGAATTGAACTACTTTAGAGTTCCAGTAACACACAGTCCTAGAGTCATGAATATTCAAAGTTCTAGAGTAGATGACAACCGTCCAACTCAACTGAATATTAATTCAGAGTCGTCAATCATCTAAAAGAAAAAGTTCAAAGACTATGCAAGGATTATACCAAACAATCAATATGATAACTTCAAGAGTAATGCTAGCCATTAGATTATTCAACATGAGATGTAACCACCCTAGAAGGTAACAACTCCTAAAGAATACAAGGATTGCAAAGGCCAGAGTCTTGAAGGCATAAGTACCAGAGAACTTGGATCGAACATCGATCACGTGATAAGGTAAAGAAGATAATAAGGAGCGTAAAGGGGATAGAAGTAAATAATCACTTGGACATTTTAATATGGTCTCATTTAGAAGAATAAGAAGGTAAAGAAAAAAGAGGTAGCATAACAATGTTTTAAATAGCCAAGCCTGTGGTTTTGAGCCCAACAAGTCGGTTCTTGTTATGAGGGTTGGATTCCTCATTTCTTAGTTGGATCTGAGAAATACAAGTTGGGTATTTTATCATAGAGTTGGATCTCTGATATTCAGTTGAAGTTGAAGATATTAAAGTATTGCTTTTATTTGTATTCATTCAAGCTAAATAAATAAAAGAAATATATTTTATCTACATCATACAGTTTGTGTTACACATGTTATGAATAATTAATTGAGTTGCATGTTTCTTATTCAGTTAATTCACTTAATCTATTAAAGTGTGAAAAGAAGCCAAAAGTTTTAGACATTGATTCACCCCCCTCTCTCAGTGTTAGTGTGTATTTCAACACCTTTGGCTGAAAAGTTCTTTCAATGGTATTTCTAAAAGGCGCTAAGGAAGAGGAAGAAGCCTCGGGGGAAGAGGAAGGGAAAATCCTTTTCGTTCGTAGGCTATCATCCTATTATTCATATCGTGCATGAGTTATAGAATGGAATACAGGTATGTTTTCTTAACCAAGTCTCCCTTAGGAAGAACAGTCCTTTCAATTTTCTCTTCATATTCTAAGGATGTTTGAAGGCCGGAACCAAGATTGCCAATAGCATTTCATTCAAGTCTATGACGATAAGGAGAAGGAAAATAATTATAATAATGCGTTAGGACAAGTAGTTTTTGAGGATGAATTACTTTGGGAAATAGATTATATAGCTTGGTGAGACGAAAGTTAAAAGACCTAATGTTTTCACCATCTTTATAGGAAATATTGTTGTATTCCCTTAACTTATCAGTTGGACTCTTGGGTTTTCCATAAGTGGAATTAAACTGATATACCAATTCTTCTTAAGTTGAAAGGATTTTGGGCAGGAGCTCAAAAAAAATATGTTGTAGCTTTCCCTTCAAGAGAATTGATAAATAAATGCATGCGAGTATTGTTATCATTATCCCTTATGTTATGGAAAGTGTTAGAAAATTATACCAGGTGTTCATTCATGGTAACAGTACCATTTCCAAAGAACCTAGGTAAGTGATATTTGAATTTTGTTAATGGTTGGGAGGTTGGTGTGAGATTAAAGAGAGAATACATGTGCCAGGGGCTAGTTGTAGCATTTTCCTCAAATTGGAAAAGCTTGTATTTCTTAATGACCTTGGTAGGATTGGTAGTATATTGAATAGGGATTTGATGACTATAGATACTACCAATCATAGATGAAGTAGAAGGTTGTGAGGAGGGGGAACCTTTGGTACCACTACCACTACTCAAGGACGTCATATTGAATTTGAAAGGTATGGGTGATGAAGATGAACTAGAAGAATCAGATAGTGTTCACCTAAGAGCTCTTTGTTGTGTTTTTAAAAAAAAAATCTCCTCCCTTTTTCATAAATAGGAGTAACTTCAATGGACAATCCTCTTCATCTTCAGGAAACACGAGAATTAGAGGACATGAAAAAAAAAAATTAAATAGCTAAGAGGAAAGGTTATTGTTGATATATGGGCTTCCTTTGCCTAGATTACCGACATTCACAAATATTCATGTCCCTTTCAATTACTTCCCAAGAGCGTTCAACTTCAGCACAAGTACTAGCGGTTTCTAAAATAGTGTTGAATAAAGTCAATGTAATGTTGGTGTGTTCATCAAGACCATTTCCAATATGGGGTTTGTTGGCGCAATTTTGATTAGACCAAGGTCCTTCTCAAGTTACCAAAAAAAGGTACTGGGTAGTCTAGAGCGCTAGAATTTTCATCTCCTCCAAAGAGAAGAAGTCTGACCCGAAGCATTGTTGAGACAAATGGATAGGGAAGGGTAAGGAAAATACTTAGGAGGATTCACAGAACCTTCAAGATTCATCTTGATCTTGCACAGGTCATCTAAATACCAAAAAAATCTGAACTCATATGCACAAGAACCAAACCTACTTATGTTGCGGAAAAGACTTCAAACACAGAGACATCATGTGGAAATATTGAACCATAAAGAATTATTGCAATGCATAAGTATAACACAGAAAGACAACATATTTTGAAAATTTAGATCCTTCTTCATATTATCTTCATATATTTCTTCACTTACAAACTCAGAGATACACAATTGCACTCTGTTACAGACTCTTGTCTCTAGACTCATGTCCCAGAGATATAACTCTCAAAAAGGTGTACAGATTACATTATAGAATCAAAACTCTAACCTCTCAGTTGCATACAATAACTATGACATCAACCTAAAAATAAGGGAAATAGAAAATGAACATAATCAAAATTCAACCAAACCCTTTTACAATCATATTCATCCCTATATATAAGCTAAGTTGTGTCTTTTGTCTTGGCTTGCGTGCTTTCTTGTTCTATTACAACCGATTTTTCTTGGTTGGCGTTGCGTTGTCCTTTTCGTAACTGATTTCCATTGCTTCTCCTTGCTTTGTTTTCTAGCTTCTTATAAAGCTTGTGAAACTCATACTAGGCCAAAATTTGCACAATTCCTTACCCAAAAACGAAGGGCCCAATAGGATCCAACCAGAAACCTTGACTCTCCCTTGATTCAAGTACTCGACTCTTGTTACAAATTATTTTTTTTACCCCTATGACCATTAATGATTTAAACCTATCCTTTCTCTTTAGAAGGATCAGTGGCCCAAATTCCTGAAGAAAGAAGGGAGAAGAACTTTTCCTGAGAGAAGAAATTGTATTTTCCTTTGTAAAAACCCTATTAAGGAAGGTCATCGTAGGCTTCACTATATATAGCATGTGATGATGCCTGATAGTCACACCCTGCATGAAATCTAGGCTGCGACGTCTCCGTAGGTTGCACTATACTTAAGGTGTGGCGATTTTCATACCTAGGAAAAAAGAGCATCTTCTCGATGCTTATAGAAGGAGAAGCTTCTATGGTGAGGTGGCCTTCGATAAGTTTGGATATTACTCACTTTTATGATTTAGTGGGATCATCCTAACCTCCTCACCTTATCCTCTTCAACTTATAAAAGGACAGGAGCTCTCATGGAGAAATTTAGCTTGATTGGGTTGGAAAGTTCTTGGTCTTGTAGCTTGGGAAATTTAGCTTGGTTAGAGAGGATTTGAGTTTTGCTTTGTTAAGATAGATTGTTGATATCATAATCCTTTGAGAAGAAGTGTGTGGGAAGCAGGGAACTATTTGAAGGGACCTTACAAACATCAAGGCATTGGTTGTAATCTCTCTTTCTGTTATTTAATACATATGCACTTTTCTTTCCTATATGAATCTCATTTGTCCATATTGTATTAATCCTTGATCACATACATAGTTTCATATCAAATAGGCCATGTTATTCTTGTCTTCTGTCGCTTGTTTTCTTTTTCAAATATTTCTCCATAAGCCTCATGGTAGATCTTGGATTGCATTGGTGAAGTCGAATCTTCAATATTTAAAAGGTATGTTCTAGATCCATTTTTCATTTGATAATTGAAATCTAAGGAAAGAATAGTGTATTGTATTGTTTTGTTCTAGTTTCATAGTGAAGCTAGGGAGATTGATTTGTGTCTTCACCTAACAATTGTATCGATAAGAAAATTGGTGAATCCACTGGGGACTTGGGGGATTTCATTACCAACTAGTGTGTTCATTGTGAGAAGGTTTTGTTTATTTTCTTGCTTCCTAGATTTTTAGCATGTGTTGTTTGTTTTCCCTTATAGGACTCTAGGTTGGATTTTTATTTAATGGCATCAGTTCCCAGAATGACCAATGAAGGAACCCCTTTTCTAGGGGAACCTTTTGTTTTTCCTTCATACGAAAACATTGGTATTCCTCATATCGCTACTCTGAGACTTCCAGGTCTCACAATTGGATTACAGATATGGTTGTTTTCCACTCAGGTAATCCCGAATGCAGCTAGTGATTTAGTTGTAAGCACTTATGTAATGATCCCAAACCAAATTATTTCTTGGAATCACTAACTACTACTAATTTATTGAGTTATTAAGTGCATACAAGATTCATCAACACATGGAGATCACAATATATTCAAGATGTAGAAGCACAAGCAAAGATCTGACCTTT